>PVIA01003577.1:0-93296 GCA_004024845.1 Tonatia bakeri | reverse complement strand
GAAGGACGCCGGGGCAGCGCGCCGGCCTCTCCCATCCTTTCCCAAGCCCCCGAGACCAGCGACCGAGCGGCCAGGGACCGTCGCCTCCCAGCACGAGCCCGAGACCCCGGCGCCTTCGAGGAGGCCCGGCCGCCCCGACTCGCCACTTCGCGAAGTGCCGCCCCCATGCGCCTCGGCCGCCCGCACCCCCACCTCCTGCTCACTTCTTCCTGCGCCACCCCGCCCCCACCTCCCCGCCCCCAGCCCGGCTGTCGCCAGGACCCCCCCAGGCTGTTCCCAGGGCCCCAGCCCGCGCCGCGCCTCCGCCTTTTCCTCTGCGATCGACAGCGCCACCGGCCAATCGCTGCCCTGCGCCTGTCCCCTTTACCCCGCCCCCTTCTCCCGCCCCCTTTCCTCCCCTCCGGATCCCACCAATGGGAAGGAAAGCGCGGGGGCGGGCCCTGACGGTTGCTTAGCAGCGGCGGGCTGGGCGGGGGCGGGCTGTTGGGGTGGCGATCGGGGCGCGGCGGGGGCGGGCGTTCGGGGGCGGGGCCTACGGAGGGCGGGGCCTGCGTGCCTATAAAGGTAGCCGCCGGCGGACCGCCGCGCTTCTGGTCGGGTTCCGCGCGCAGTTTGTCGACCTTCTCGGTGGCTTTTTCTGCCCCCACCGCCGCCTCCGCTCCCTGCGCCCCCGCTTCGGTCCGTGGTGCAGCCGGACCAGCACCATGTCGCTGTCGCGCTCGGAGGAGATGCACCGGCTGACGGAAAATGTCTATAAGGTGAGCCCCGCGCCGCCCGCACGCTTGGGCCCCGCCTGGCGGCTCCGGGCCCTCAGGGGTCTTCCCGGCGCGGCGGCGGGGACCCGGGCCTCGACCGGTGACAGGTGTGCGCGGGCGCCCGCGTCTCGCCAGTCTGCGCGGCCCCCGCGCGTGCTTGTCGCGCCTGGGACGGAGTGGAGAGGGGCGCGGGTCCCGGGGCGGCGGGGGCGGGCGGGCGGGGGCCGAGGGCTGCGATGCCCGCGGCTGCCGGCCGCAGTGCCCGGCTGGTGTGGTAGCCCCGCAGTCGCGGTTTCGCCAGCCTCTGGGCACTTTTTCTCAACAGGCTATTTCTCTCCCCAACTCCGTTCCGGGCCCCAGTGGCCGTGGCCCAGGTGGGAGGTCGCGCGGGCAGGTTGGATGGGCGAACAGATAATCCATCATCTTATGTAACCGCGAAGAGAGAAGACTAATTGTGTAGGAGGCTGGCGCGCCTGCCTCTGCTCTGGTGTGTTAGGAGTCGAGTTCGGATCCGCGCCTTCCTTTGGAAGTGGCCGCGAAGCCCCCCGGGCAGCCCTCCCCGTCAGTCGAGTCCCTCGGATCCCCGCTAACAGGCCCTGGGGCTTCGGTTTGTTCAGCATCCATTTCCCCGGCTTAAACCCCCCACCCCCCACCAGACAGACCGGGCGGGTTGGGCGGCTCGGGCCGCTGCAGTTCCAGACGCCTTTCCGCCGGGGAGATTCGCCTTGGGCGGTCCGCGCGTCTTCTGACGAAGCTGCGCTCTATTTTGAAACTGTGTCTGAAGGTTAAGTGGTGGGCTGGGAGCACCGGGTAGCTGGTATTTACGTGGCGGTTGCTGGTTCACGGCGGCTGAACGGGATTGCAGCGCGCTGGCGGAGCAACAGTTTCTGCCCGTGTTAAGCAAGCATGGCTCCTCGGCCCGTGGCCCGCCAGGCCAGCTGCGCGCTCCGCGGCTCAGGACCCAGAGGCAGGCTCCTGGCCACCCTGTGCCTTCGCGCGAGCCCGGAGGGCAGCCTGCACTGTCACCCAGGGTCGGGACAGCTCCTGAAGTTGCAGCGAGGTCGCCTGAAAGGATCCTGAGGCCCGGCGGGGGTGGCCTCGGTCAGTCCTGAGGCCATGTTGGAGCTGCTGGTGCAAACGCATCGGGGGCCGCGGGCGGGAGTGCAGTGTGGGTGCCGTGCGGAGCCGAGCGCGCGTCCCTGGTCTCGCTGCTCCGTGAGCGCTGTCAGGGGAGGAGGCTTATTCAATTGTTAGTCATTAGTTCCATTACGACCTGCTCCTCGCTGCAGGGGTGGGGAGGCGTGCCGGGCGGGGGCTGTGCTTCCTAGTTTCCCGGCTTCTGCACTGAAACCACGGAACAGGAACTTTCCCGGGGAGAGTTCCGAGGGGCGAGTGGCGTGGCTTTGCGTCGGGGAATGCCCACGATCATCCTCGGTGGAAGGCACGCCAGGGCCACGCGGCCAGCGTGCAGTCACGGCCGAGTGGCTCTCCGTGCGGCTGTGATTCGCCTGGAGCCAGAAGTGAACTCTGGTGCTGGGACAGGGCGTGCAGGGACCTGGAGCTCTTCTGGGAGCGGACGGGGAGGCTGGGGCACATGTTCCCCAGCCCCGGTGTCTGTGTGGTGGTCGGCGACTCCCGCGCCCTCGCCCCGCTCTGCTCCACGGGCAGGCTGGGCTGCGCTTCCTCCTGCCGGTCCTCGGTGCCTCCCCAAGTGGTCACCGGGGAGCGCAAGGTTCTCCAGCAGAGCCAGTACAGGTTGGGCAGCTTCGGTGTTCGGGTCTGGCAGAAACCAGCCCACACGAAGGCACAGCCGGGGCGCAGCCAGAGCCACGTGTGTGCGGCCCTGGGCCAGTCGGGCAGGTCCTCTGTCCTGTCCGGGGTTGGCGCTGCTCCGTGCTTGAGCTGGTGGTTTGCGGCAGAGAGGCTGGGACGTGGCCCCACTCGGTGGCCCCTGAGCTGCAGCCCGGCTGTGTGCTGTGGGCTGGCGTCTCATCACCCGCAGTTCTGAGCGGCGCTTGCCTTGGCAGAGAAGGGCGGTGGGGGCGCTCGTGCTTGGCCTTGCTGCCTGAGCACAGGAATAAGCTGTTCGGTTTGGCTTTTCTCCCTGGGAGAACCTGTAACGCGGATGTTGTCCTCTTTCCCGTGGCCCAGTTCCCGTGGGGCCCGTGTCCTCAGGGGATTTCATGGAAGGTGCAGGGCACAGGAGCACACTGCCTTCCCGGTCCCCCCTGAGAACTGGCCCTCAGACTCGCCTGGGGACAGTGTGGAGGCCGCGGGCAGACCCCTGGGCAGCCCTGGGCGACGGCCTGGGGCGGGGACGGAGCGTGCGGGGTGGTCAGCTACCACTCTGAACGGAGCGCCGTTGTAGACAGCCATCTTGGGAGAGGCCTTCAGTGTCCCCAAGCGCCGGAGGGGTGCTTCCCAGGAGCAGAGCTTATCTTCTGGGGGTTCTGCAGGGGACTGTCGGGCAGGTGCCATGCTGGCAGTCCTGTGTCCCAGGAGGAGCTCTGGCCCCCAAGGGACCTGAGGACCCAGGAGTAGGCAGCTCCGGCACGTTCTCTAGGAATATGGTGCCTTGGGCCTCAGCCTGTCCCGAGGACACAGAGTGGGGGACAGCAGAGGAGAGCGGCTGTTCTCGGTACCATGTCCTCGCCCTGCAGCTTCTGTGGGGAAGGGGGCCTGGCCACGGTGCGGCCCCTCATGCTGGTGGTGGTGCCGGCAGGTCACTGCGGCTTGGAGTTGGTCGGCTCGCCACCTCTGGTGCAGCTGGGGGGGGGTGGAGCAGAGTGGCTGTTGGCGCTGAAAGGAGGGGGCCCACCTGGGCAGGTGAGAGCCCACCGCTGTCCTTTCTGACCGGGGCCGGCTGAGCAGCGCCTGCCCACTGCCGCCCTCCAGGTGGGGCCTCCAAGTCCGCTGCTGCTGACCCTGGGCCCTCTTCACCCCCGCCCACGCCGGGGCAGCCACGTGTAACTGTTGGCGGCCGTCCGCGGCCCGGTGTGCACAGCGGTCGGAGCTCCACGGGCCCGGGTGGGGGTGGTGGGGGCGGTGGGGGCCAGTCTCTGACAGGCACTTCCTTGGCAACGGAAACGCCTGCCGGGCGGAGCAGGCCCGTGCCCATGAAGGAGGTGAGGAGTCACCGCACTGTGCGTGAGTGCCTGTGCGTGGGAGCTGGGCTCACGGGCGTGTGTGCGCACAGCCTGTGCTCGTGCGTGTGCGTGAGCAGGCATGTGTGTGTACGTGAGTGCGTGTGTGCGTGTGTGTGGTGCTCTGTTTTGCCTCAGAGGTGTTGCCAGGGAGGCCCCACTGGGGGGCGTCTCCTGATAGGATGGTGGGGCCTGCTGTCCCTGCAGGCATCCCTGCCGCACGGCAGTCCACGCGGGCCGGTGCCAGCAGCTCCTGTGCCCGGGTCCTGACCCCCGGAGCACTGGCTCCGGGGACCTGGGTTCTTGCCGCAGACCCACATGTTTGCTGGCGGCTGTGACGAGCGGCTCAGGGCACCGGGAGGGCGAGTGGCCCTGTGGAGTGCTGGCCAGGCCCCGCTGGGCCCTACCTGGGGCAAGTGTGCTGTGCTAGGGTGGCCGGGGGCCTCCTGGGACTGACCCGTGTGCACGCAGGCCCCAGGTCAGAATCGCGGTCAGAACTGTGCTGCCCGGGGCACCTGAGGCCGTGCAGTGGGCCAGGAGGAGTGGGCAGGGGCTGTGCTCTTGTGGCCACCTCCTTTTGGACTGGAGCTCCAAAGCACTGCTCAGATACTCCTTCCCCTGTCGCCCCCCGGATGGGCAGTGGGGCAGGGCTGTGGAGACAGGCATCCTGTGGTGGCAGGGCCCTCTGGTGAGCAGGAGGCCCCGTCCCCCCCAACACTGGCAGGCAGGCTGGTGGGGAGCTTGAGCCCCACCTGGCACTGCCCCCTGCTCCAGCTCCTGGTTCTGTGTCCTGCTCCGGGAGCCCAGGAAGATCACCGCAGGCAGGACCAGGCGGGTGGCAGGTGAGGCTGGCCTTGCCTCTCTCTCGTGCTCACGTGGCACCCTGTGAAGAGAGTGTGGCTGGGGGTGGGATGGCGGGCCCTGATGGGAGATGGTGCGCTCTCCTTAAGGGGTGACTTTGCAGACCTCCGAGGGCAGTGGGGGCCCTGCAGTGGGCGCCCAGCGGGCGCCCAGCGGGCAGTGCGCGGGCTCCGGGCCTGGAGGTCCTTCCTCCAACTGGTGTCCCAACTGCCTGGGAAGTCCTGTTGGTCCTCAGGCGTCTATGGTCAGGTCAGGAGGGTCCCGCCCACCTCGAGGAGTGTCCCCCCTGGAGCCGCACAGCACCTAGATGGTTCGGTCCCCACAGGCTCCCCTGCCTGCTCCAGTGACTGTCTAGGCCTGGCGCAGCCGCTTCTCAGGGGCCGGCGTGCGTGAGTTGTCTGGCTGCATGCCGGCAGGCCCCACGTCCCCCAGACGCCGGGACATGGGGGCCGCTGGAGGGGACGAGGCTGCCGGTCAGTTGGGACAGAGCACTGCTCCCTGGCGCGTGTGGCACACAGCTCACGGGGTGGCGCTCGCAGGCGCCTCGGCCAGGGTCCTCAGTCAGGGGTCGCGTCCTGGGGAGTGGAAGGGCAGGGTCTTTCTGCAAGTCCCTGCATGCAGAGCCCGGCTCCTCTGCGCAGCTGCTGGCTCACGGCGCCGCCCCCACACCGGGTGTGGCTGGGCCGCTGCACCGCGCAGCCCAGGGCTTCTGTTCAAGGCCCTGGGCGCTGCTTCTGTCGTTTCTCATGCCAGTACCTCCTTTTTCTGGACCAGGGAAGGAGTTTCGAGGACCACAGCCAGGACCCCAGTTCCTTCCTAGTCGACAAGGGATTCGGGGCTGTCCTGTCCAGGCTTGATCTTGCCTGGCCACGCAGGGACAGTCACCAAGGGAAGCCGCCTGGTGACCATACACACAGACACGGGTCTGTGCTGTGACAGAGATGGACAGGTTGACATTGGAGTGGGGGAGGGTGTCACCCAGCCCTGGGCCTGGAGCTGCGTCCGGCGGGACGGGAGCCAAGTGCTGCTGGGGTGTGGTGGCCTTGCTGGTTCCAGCTGGGGTGTGGCTGGGACGGAAGTGCCGCTGTCCAGGATGACAGGGACTTGGGCCCCCCCCATGGGTTGCCCCCCCTGAGCCCATGTGGGGTTGCTCAACCCCCTCTGTCCTGGGGAGCATTCTGCAAGAAGAGGCCTTGTCCACAGCACCATCCATCCCCTCCCATCCCCTCCCACGGAAGGTGGGTCCTGAGTAGTCCAGGGACTGATGGCACCCAGCAGTGGCCTGTCCTGCCCCTGGGGATGCAGGGTCTTGCTGGCTGCAGACCAGCAGTGCCCTGCACACACCTTTTCTCAGGGGCTTCGGTCCGGCCCAGCCGCAGGGGTCCTCGGTGTGGACTTCTCGCCGAGGCCCTGCCTGGTGGAGGGGTGGTGCAGTGCTGCCTGGCCCCGACAGTCCCACGCTTTGTCACTCTGGCTCTGTTCTGGGGGACGCAGAATGGCAGCTGGGGGCTACCTGGGCTGTGCAGTCTGCTGGTCATCGTGAGTCATTGTGACTAGCTTTGGGTGGCTTGCTCGGGCATGGCGAGTTGTGTGTATGGCATCAGTTATCTCTAAACCGGCTCCACGTGGGGCCCTGGAGGTCCCGGCAGGAGGGGAGCGGCCCATCACAGGGGCCGAGCCCGGCCCCTGGCTGCCAGACCCGCTGCATCTCCGGGGGTCCTCCCCCTTCTGGGCAAGTGCTGCGGCCTTGGCACCATGGTGTTCTCAGTGTCTGGCGGGCCCAACAAAGCGCTTCCTGGTACAGGGGCTGCGGTGGTCCGCCTTGACAGCGGAGGGCTCTCTGGGACCAGGAGGGTGGTGGCAGACAGGGGGAAGCCCAGGCTGAGGCCCCTCCGTTGTCCAGGGCGCCTGGTGGGCGGGGTGGCCCACGGAGCAGGGCGGGCAGCAGGGCAGGGCCGCCGCTGGTGCCTTCTCGCCCAGCAGGAGCCCCGCCTCGGGACCAGCATGGGTTAGCGGCCGTGGAATGTTCCAACCAGCTGGTCCAGCAGTAACCTGGCCTGGCTGTGCCATCAGCGACGGGGACGGACCTACGGCCAGGCCTCTGTGTCGCAGGCGGCGACGGCCCGTGTCTTGGCTGGCTCAGGTCGCTGGGCAGGCGCCTCAGACCCAGCAATGGCAGCCGACGCCTGTTCCGGGTCTGGAGGCCTCTCTTCTCGCTGGCAGATGCTGCCCCCCCGCCCCCCCCGTGTCCCCCAAGGGCCGTCCCGCTCAGTGACTCCTCGTAAGGGTTCCCTCAGGGCCTTCTCTCGACTGGGTGACCCCTGTAAAGGCCCTCCTTCCGAAACAGCCAGCTTCCGAGCAGCAGGGGTCAGACCTTCCCCACGTGGAAATTCGGGGGACAAGTTTGTCCCCAACGCCCAGGCGCCGTTGTGCCCACCACGAGGTGTGGTGGTCCTCTGGGAGCTGTCTGTCCCAGCAGCACTGAGCGTCGGCCCTGGGCACTGGTGCCCCAGGCCCAGAGGGGACCCTGAGTCTCAATCAGAGGGCCTCCTCGGGGTGGCCGCACCCACCCGCGACCCGCCGGTGCCAGGGCCCTGGCATGCAGCGGCCATAGATGACGTGAACAGGACACACATGTCCCTGGGGCGGGTCTGAGCGGCCGGGGGCGTGCGTGTGGCCCAGGCCTGCAGTCCCTCAAGGGGCTGTGACGGCTGAGCACGGGACAGGCAGGAGATGCCTCGGACAGGAAGGAAGCGGCAGGGCCAGAGTTCGGGCCCAGCTGCTCGTGGCTTCTGGTGTGACGGGCGTGTCCAGTTCCCGTGGGGGCGGGGCACGGCAGACAGACCCTGCCCTGCACTCTCTGCCCCACACCCCCCCCACACAGGCTGGCTGGGGGCTTCCCTGCCCCCAGGACCTCACTAAGGAGAGGCAGACTTGGGGCATCCCGAGAAGGATTGGGGCAGTCCACGCCCCCTGGAAGGGGGTGTGGGGCACTGGAGCCCCTGGGAGCACAGGCTGCCCCGCTCACATCGGTGCATGGGCCCCTGGAGAGCCCTGGCCCTCGAGCTGGCACTGGGACAGTCGTCCAAGTCCTGTGTCTTGTCCTGATGTCACTCATCCCGAGACTCGACTGTCCCCTCTCCCAGGGCCTCCTGGGCGCTGGGGGCAGGGCTGGCACAGTAATGGGAAAGGGTGCTGCCTGTCAGCTCCTCCTGATGGCAGGCCGCTGGGCCCCTCTCGTACTCGGGGTGCTGTGGCAGACACCAGTTGCCCCTTTATTAGCACAACGTCAGCTTCTCGAGTGGCCCCTGGCACCTCGCTGCCTCCCCTCCTCTGCCGCCGGAGACCCCAGCCCTCCCGTGCCCAGCAGTCCTGGGGCTGCTGCGAGGTGCTTTCTCCAGCCACCGTGGAGGCTGCGTCAGCTGGGCCCCCCGTGCGGCCTGAGGCTGGCACGCTGGGCCCATGTGTGCAGGGCGGGGGGGTCCTTGTGGCCTGAGGGGACTTGTGGTCCGTGGGGGGGTCTCGTGGAGAATGGGGAGGGGGAGCCTGCCGCTGTCGAGGCACTGCCAGCCCTCCCGGTTTGTCCCTGACTCCAACCAAATGAGATCCGGCTCAAGGTCTGCTTCCTCCAGGTAGCCCTCCTAGTATCCACTGCCTCCTGGGGTTGACTCTATTTCCTTAAAAACGGCCCCCAGGACAGACGTTCTGGGTTTTAGAGCAGGACAGACTGCTCTCTGCCCAGAGCACCAGCCAGCCGGGGCCTGTGGTGAGGGGAGGGCTGCAGTAGGCGAGCCCCCCGGAGGAAGGCTGCCGCCTTCCAGCAGTGTCCAGACGGACGGTGGCACCACGGGAGGCTGGGACTGCCGGCCCCAAAGCTGGTGCCTGCTTCTCCTGCAGAGTCACGGCCGAGGGTACGTGGTCGGGGGCAGCTGGGCACCAGGGCCCTTGGAGGCTGTGAGTCAGGTGTCCTGGATCAGCAGGTAGGACAGGGGCGAGGGCCTGCTCTTGAGTGGCAGGGGGACCAGGCGTCAGCCTTCCTGGGAGGGGAGCAGAGGGCCTGCCCAGCCTCAGCCGTGTTCTGTGGCTGGGACAGGGCTCCTCGGGGAGCGCAGCCAGGCGGAGCATCCTGGGGCCACCGGTCCCATCCCGCCAGTCTTGGCTGGGACAGTACTGGGGCCGGTGCAGCCAGCCTGTGGTTGACACGGGCTCGGGCGGGCAGGCTGTCAGTCTCCCTCGCCTTGTCCTTCTGTGAAATGGGACAGTGACACCAGACTGATCTGGTGAGGATTCAGGGCGGAGGGGAAGTAAGGGCCGCCTTCCCGGTGTGGGGGGCTAGAGGCAGAAGGCACGGCCCTCCCCTTCCCGTCTGTCCGCAGAGAAACTACCTCTTTGTCTGGGCAGCCCCGCCAGGAAGCTGCAGGAGGGGCCGCCGCTGGGCTGGAGCTGCGGCGTAAACAGACCCCTGCCGCCCCGGAGCGAGGCCTCGGCAGAGCTCCGCCCTCAGCAGCCCGGCTGGACGCGAGGTGTCCGCTGCCCTTTGTCCCTGCTGTCCCGGCAGATTCCTTGGCCCAAGTAACTCAAAATGGCTTCCACCAACTGGGCAGTGGCCGGGCAGGAAGGCCTTGCCAGGCCCTCCACCTGTGCGGTCTGGGGGCCCCAGTGGCCACCTGCACCCTGGTTTGGCCCCTCACCTCCTGTCGTCCCCTGCAGAGGCCCATGGCTGGGTCCCAGGCCGGCCCAGTGCGCCCACCCTGCCCGCGTGCCTAAGGCCTGGACCCCGGGGACTCCGGGGGCAGCAGGGACACCCCACTTTGTGACGTCCAGCAAGAGGGTGACTGACCGATCTGGCCACCCCTGAACTCGGGCGTCACTTTGCCAGACTGTCCGCAGTGTGTGTTCTGTGGGATGCTTGGGAGCCCCTGCAGTGCCCAGCGCCGGCCTGGCACCCGGGAGCCGTCCCATGACAGCGTGGAGTGACCTGGTGACAACTGGGAGGCTGCGCCCCGCTCGGGGCGGGCCTGGCCCACGGGAGCTCCCGAGGGAAGGACGCAGCCGCCGTGCGCAGCAGGGTCGGGCAGGGTCAGGTGTTGCCGCTGCTATGTGGGCGATTGCTGAGGCTCAGAGGGCCCAGCCCGGGGAGCGCAGTCCCGAGTGCGGGGTCCTGCGGCGCCGCTGGGCACCCTGTGGTTTTCCAGGGCCCCGAGTCTGACGGCAGCTCCAGGCCCCCAGCACCTGCAGCCCGAGGACACCGGCCGGCCTGTGGCCTGGGGGAGCCCTGGCAGAGGCTGGCTGCACAGAGGGCGGCTGCTCCTTGGGCCGGCCTGGGGACGTGCCCCGGCACAGCTTTTGCCGGCGTCTGCAGTGCGGAGACGCGCCCTCCCCCGTGCAGTGGGCCGCCGGGAGGGCGCACGTGCGTCTGCCCCCGGCCGTCCGTCCGGGCAGAGCCTCGTGAGAGCTGGTTGGAACATTGTGCCGCCAGGTTGCGGGTTCAACGCCCTGCCCTGGCGGGCGAGTACAGGAGGCAGCCAACCGTGTTTCTCCCCCTTTGTCTGCTTTCCTCTCGCTCTCAGTGAGCTTGTCCTTGAGTGAGTTAGCGACAAAAAGGATACACTTGTCTCTTCGCTTCTGAGAAACTTCGTCATCGCGGTGATGGAGCCCCGGAGCCCTCCCCGTGCCAGCAGGAGCTCGTGGTGGCCCTGCCCTGCTGTGTGGGCGGCCGCAGGGCCTGGGTCAGGGAGCGGCGGGGGCAGGGGGGACAGCGCTCGCCCACCGAGGCCCCCGAGGTGGTGTGGGCCCAGCTTAGTCCGTGGATGGCGTAGCCCAGTAGGTCCGAGTGTGTCAGCACGAACTCTAGAACAGCTAGGGACTTGGACTCTGACAGGGCAAGAGGACCCAGGAAATCTTGGGGTGGGCGGGTGACCGTCTCTTTGCCTGCCTGCCCCAGCTTTCCACGGGGGCCCACCCTTCCAGTCAGGGCTTGGGCATCCCCACTCCGAACCAGGAGGGAGAAATGACCTTCCACAGGGAAGTAGGGGTTCCCCTGGGCATCAGCCTCCAGGGGAGATGTCGGCACCGGTGTGACCCCCTTTTCAGCGGGAGCGGGCCGTGCCCGGCCCACCCACCGGCTCCCACGTTCGCTGCGCACTCGGCGCCCGAGCTGCGTGAGCGAGGCCCGGCGCTGTCCTGGTGTGTCCGTGGGAGGGTGAGGTGCACGGGGCCCCTTCAGAACAGGACCGGGGAGGGCGTGCTGCAGGCCTGGCGCCAGCCCCAGACCCGCTCCCGTCCCTGCGGTGGGAGCGGTGCAGAAGCCCTGTGAGCAGGCCGCACGTGGGCATGCACACACCAGGACACGCACTCACGTGCATGTGGGCACGACACCCGGACACCAGCCGCGGGGTGGCCCCCGAGCCTGTGCCTGCCCGTTCCGCCCAGACAGGCGGGCCCACAGACTCGCTACCCAGGTGGGTCCGAGCGGCCACTGCAGTGGGAGGCCCGGAGCCCTCCCGGACCTCCCCCCCCAGCCCATTTTGTGACGCCCCTGCCCCGAGTCCCCACTCCTTAGGCATGACGTGCCCAGACTCGGGGTTCCCCACTGCAGAGCCCGGTCCCCACAGCAGTCACCTGCATCCTACCCCTCCCGCCACGTCCCATCAGCCCCGTGTTGTGGTCCATAGTGCTCAGGGTGTGGGCCCCCCAGCCCCCGCCTTCACCTCTCATGTCACTAAGCCACTCTGGCAGGTTCCCCTGCCCCTGCTGGGGCCCTGGCTACAGCATGGACCCCGCAGCTGGAAGGAACCCTGAAACGTGGTCAGACCACCTGACCTGTGGGGCGGGGGCTCTGGCCCTCTTCTGCCCGAGCTTCCATCCCCCCAGGGCGGGCTCAGGCCCCTGCTCTCCCACCTCGCCCGAGAGCTCCCTTCCCCGATACTGGCGAGCCGGCAGCCCCATGGGGATGGGACATCGGGGTCACTGCTGTTGCCCTCATCAGTTCCGGGGATCACGCAGCAGGTGCACCTGGGAGCCGAGGCACCCCCACCCAGTGGACTAAGCCGAGAGCTCCCCAGGTCCCCCACGTGGTGTGGGGCCTAGTGGGCACCCCCCCAGGAAGCCTGGGGCCCAGCTGTACACAGTCGGGTGGCAGCTCAGACATGGGTTCTCACTCTCCGTGGCCGTGGGTGTTCCTTGCCTCCTGCTGACGGCCCGGCTGGACTCAGCAGGCGGGTCGGCTCGGGCCAGGGAGTGGGTTTTCTGGAGCCAGGTCCTGCCGTGCTTCCTGTGTCTGCGGTCCAGTGCTCCAGCTCAGGACCAGCAGTGGGGCCGGGCTCGGGGCCGGGGCAGAGTCTGGGGTCTCCCTGGTCTGCTCAGGGCCTGGCGGCTCCCTGCCCAGCGTCTCGCCCCAGCCACCCTCCAGAAAGGCCGGGCGTGCGGTGTGACAGGGGCCCGAGGACGGGACGCGGCCACAGCGGTCTGCTGGGAAGTCTCCCCGGCGTCTCGCTGGCGGGGCTGGCTGCCGGCAGCCGGCGCGGATCCCCGGGAGAGCTCGAGTTGGCGCTCGCTGCGTGTGCCTGTTTTTATGCCTCGTAATTAAAACGTTTATTTGGCCTTCGAGTGAAAATCTAATTTCTTCAGTTTGGGAAGCGCTGATGCCAGCACGGAGACACCAGCCCCCGGAAGGCAGGCCGGGGGCCTGGCGGGGCGTTCAGGGCGCGGCGCCCGCGTGGCCGGCTGCGGGGCGCCGCTGATCAGAGCCGCACTCAGGAACTGACGTGTTGGGGGAAGCCTGCGGGGCGGGGGCGGGGGGGGACACAGAGCATCTGCGTGCGGCTGGCGGGAGGGCCTCCCTCCGCTGACTCAGCCTGGCCTCAGCGCGGCAGCCGCTCGAGCAGGCCACAGGGCACGCCGCCGCCGTTCTGGTCTTGGACTTGGCCCCCCGTACAGGTGCAAAAGGGCGGTTGGCCCAAGGGCGTTCAAGGGCGCAACTCAGACTCAGGAAGCCTGGCGGCGGCCCCGGGTAGTGGGGGAGGCATGCGCCCCCCGTTTGGCCCCCTCGGTTGCCCCGGGCCACTGACACGCTGTCTGTGCTCTCCCCCAGACCATCATGGAGCAGTTCAACCCCAGCCTGCGGAACTTCATCGCCATGGGGAAGAACTACGAGAAGGCCCTGGCAGGTGAGGCGCGGGCCCAGGGTGGCGGGCGGGCGGCATGCTGGCCTCTGGGCCTGTGGTCACAGGACGGCCGAGGCAGGGGCCTGGAGTCGGCCCCTGAAGGCAGGTGGCTGTGGCATCCGTCTGAAAGCGAGAGAGGATCAGGCTTCGATGAAGCACTCGGGGCCTCGGTGACTTTGGGGGCTTGGGGGGCGGGCCCAAGCCATCACCCTGGCGGGAAGCTGTGGCAGCTCACCAGGGGCGCTGGGGGAGTGGCTGGGCTTGGGGAGGGACGCAGCAGGGCGCAGTGCAGCCTGGGGCCACGGGGCGGGGGTGCGCCAACAAGGCAGCACTCCAGGTCCTGGGGCGCTGACCTCTGGTCCCCTTGCCCTGACCTCTGGTCCCCTTGCCCTGGGTCATGAGCACAGGTCCCGGCCCTCGCCCCATGGGGCCATGTCCGTGGGCGTTTGTTAGGTGGAGGTGACAGGGAGAGGCTGGAGCTGTCAACTTTTGTTTTTCTTGCTGCCTTGGTTGCCCAGGACACAGTGCTTGGCAGAGCCGTCCCACCCCTGGGCAGCGGCCTCCTCGCCGGTGTCCAGGTCGGGGTGGCTGAGGTGGAACGAGCCTCCTGCCACGAGCCTGTCCAGGGCCGGTGAGTGGGGCTGGGAGAGGCTGAGCCTTGGGCCGCGGCCAGGAGCGCAGCACAGGCAGCCACCAGCTCATTGTGCCCCAAAGGAGGCTGGTTTCACCCCTGCCGTGCACACCAAGGGGATTGGGAGTGCCAGGGCGGTTCAGACAGGCGGTGGCTTCCTTTCTCGAGGGCTGCCACTGGTAGGGCACTTCTCAGCCCCAGGGACGTCTCTGGAGTGATGCAATCTCGTTTCCAGGTGCACTGTGTCCTGGTCAAGCCCGGGCTTGCCCGCTCCTGCCTTCCAGGCCTGCCCGCCCCGCTGCGGGCCCCCGGGGCTCCGCAGGGGCTGTGTGTGGGGAGTGTGGGTCCCTGGGCCGCACCCGAGCCCAGCTGGCCCTGCTGCCACTGTCACCTCCGCTGCGACAAGCTCCCCAGGCCTGGCCCTGCCCCGTTCGGCCCCTCTCTGGTGGCAGTGAGGAGCCCCGCCCCCCGCAGCAGATGCGGCAGCCTGCCGGGGCCCGGGACACGTGGGCACGCCTGACTGAAAACCATCTCCGCAGAGCTTAAGCGGGCGCTCAGCCCCAGGTGTCTCCTTGGGTCCTGTGGAAAATGCATCAGACTCGGCCGGCAGCTGCTCCCTCTGCTGCAGGGCACACCCGGTCTCAGGAAGGTCACCGCCGACCCCTTGGTGGCCTTGGGGTTTCCGAGCCCGGGGAGAAGTCAGGGTCACCTGTGTACATGCCCTCCACCCCACCCCGCCATGGTGGTGCCGGCAGGCCTGAGCAGTGTGACGTGTCTCCAGCTCCAGGCCCGGCCCCCACACTGCGCGGGGGGGAGCAAAGGAGCCCTTAGGTGGGGGCGGAAGAGGCGTCAGGTGGAGCCCCGATGGAGTGTGTCTCGTCCAGGAGAGGGGTGCCCGTGCCAGGGCCATGGGTCCGCTCCATCCCACAGGGAACTGACTGCCCCTCTCCTCCCCCAGGTGTGACCTACGCTGCCAAAGGCTATTTCGACGCCCTCGTGAAGATGGGTGAACTGGCCAGCGAGAGCCAGGGCTCCAAGGAGCTGGGTGAGAAAAGACCCCTGCTGTGGCGGGCTTGCTTGGAGCTGGGGTCGGGCTTTCCCTGTGCAGTGAGGGAGGTTTTCTAGAGGGACGGCACCTTCGGAGCTGGGCCTCCGCGGGCCTGGGAGCTCCCACCGGCGGCTCCGTCCCTGAGAAGCAGGGTCCTCCGGCGGGGCAGGGCGGCGGGGCGAGTCCGCGTGCACAGGCATTCGCGCCTGTGCGGCCAACGCCGGGGGGCCGTGTGCCAGGCTGGACTCAGACGCCGCCCCTCGAGGCGTGGGGAAGCTCAGGGCGTGAGAGTGAGGGACCGGGAGGCAGACCGCAGGTGGCGGGCCGGGCTTGTGACCACACAAACCGGTACGTGGAGGACGAGACTGCCACGCAGAACGGGCTCCTGGAACCGCGTGTCCATTTGTCGGTGCTTTCTCTGAGTTCTGCATGTTTTCAGCGACAACCCGGTCCTGCTCTCACAGGGACGGTGCAGTGCGGAGGGGCCTCCCTGGGGCACCAGGCTGGGGGCCGCCTCCCCCCTCAGAGTGGCTTCAGGCGGAGGCCCGTGACAGCTGCCCGGCCCGCTCGCACCACTGGCCCTGCGTCCTGCTGGGGGTTCGGTCTGCCCTGTGGGGTTGGGTGTGGCCTCTGCCACGCCAGCATCCGGGGTTTTGAGAGATGAGCGTGGAAACACCGCTGTGGTGAGGACAGACACGGTGTGGGGGCGGGGCCTCGGCCAGGCCCTGCTCTCGGGTCGGCAGGCCGTTCCCCGGGGCCTGGGGGTGCTGCGCTGCGCTCCGGCCCTGCCCGGGTGGCCCCCAATGTGGAGGGGCCAAGGGGCGTGGGGCCAGGCCTGCGGGTTCAGCCTGGGTGGTGGCGGCCGGACGTGCGGGCGGATGCAGGTCTGTGTGACGGACGGGCTGTGGGCCGTTGGCTCATGACTAGGAGGCCACGTGCGGGCCCCACCAGACGCTCCTGGGCCTCCCAGCTGCCACTCCTGTGGACACGGTCTGGGCCCGTGCCCCCAGGGCAAAGTTGGGTGTGCGTGTGAGCCCTGACATGTTCACACACGGCTCACGTCTGTGACCGGTGCTTTCTCATCAGGGTTCGTCACGTGCGGGCTGTGGGAGACACCTGTGCGATCCCCAGGCCGTAAGCAGAGGGGCCCGGCCCCCCCCCAGAACACCAGGGGCCGTGCGGGTGGCCCCACAGTCCGCCAGCGTGGCTGGAATGGCTCTGCGATCCCAGAGCTTCCTGTTGGCGGAGCGCACAGGCCGTCACTGCAACAGGCCTGGTGGGCGGGGGGTCAGCCTCAGCCCAGGCAGGGGGCGGCGCCCAGGGAGACGGCCCTTCCCTACCCCGGGACACGTTGGGGCTCCCGTGTGCTGTGGGTTTTGCAGCTCCTCCTGGGCTTATTTGGAGTGGGGGGTCCCTCACCACACAGGAGTCCACTGTGTGGGGCGGCAGAGGCGACCGGAGACGCCGGCCAGAGGAAGACTTCCTCCTCTGCTCAGAGCACTGTGACGTTGAGTGCAGGGCTTTCCCGGGACGTCCGGCCCCCAGCTGGCGTCTCCTGTCAGTTCAGGCCGACACACTGCACCCCGCGGGCTCCCCACAGCACTGCCCGTCCCGAGGAGCGGGTCCCCAGTTACCCGCTTCCGTTCCGTCCTTTCAGCGGCAGACCAGGGGTCCCCACAGCCCCCCCTGGTTTGATCCCCTGCCAGCATGGCTCTCAGAACGGGGGGCGCTCCCCTGGGTTTGCCCGGTGTCATGAAGGACACAGGGCGAGGTCTGGGAGTGTCACCCCCACGGAGGCGGGGACCTGGTGCTCCCGGAGCCCTGAGGTTGAGGGATTTGTGGGGCCCCTCCCTGAGGCACAGTCTGTTTGCTTAGTCCAGACCCAGCCCTCCCCCCGGAGGGCGGGGGTGGGGCTGGAAGCTCCAGCTCGTAATCCCGGCTTGGTCTCTCTGGTGACCGGCCCAGTCCAGGGGCGGCCTGGAGTCCACAGCAGGACAAAGGGCACGCCCGTCACCCTGGACGTTCCATCCCAAGGACTCGGGAGCTCTGTGCCAGGAACCGGGGCGGGGACCGGCAGGTCCTGCCTCTCACGCCACAGCAGCCGGACCGTCCTCCACCAGCAGCGTCCCCGAGACGCAACTAGGGCGACACACAGCTGCCCTGCAGGACTGTGCAGTTGCCGGCACCAGCACCGTCCCCACTCTCTGCCCCCAGACGCTCCGTTGTGTGGGCCACGCCTGATCAGTCGGTCCACCAGGGCCTGGACTCAAGGGTTGGCCCCCCCCCCCAAGTGTACAGTGCTGCTGGGAGCAGGGTGGGGGCGGCTGAGCGGGCGGGTCCCTGTGCGCCTGGGCCCTGGGCCCTGGAGGTGAGTGTTGGTTAGGGCACACTCGGCCCGGGTCTGAAAACTCGGCCCGGCCCGGCCCCGCCCGCTGTCCTTGGGGCCTGTCTCAGCAGCGGTGACCTTCCGCTGTTGCTCCCCGGTGTCTGGCACGGGCGGCGTCCCTTTCCCCATGGCCGCTGCTGCCAGTGCTGTGATGCAGGGGTTGGGGCCACGGGCCCCGCACCCCGCACCCCTCCCAACAGCAGGGCCTGCTGAAACCCCGCACAGCTGGCCCCTGTGTGGGCCCACACGCCTCACCCTGGGAATGGAACACCCATGGCTTTGGGGTCCACAGTGGGGGATGCTCCTGGAGCTGGGTCCCCACAGTCGCCTGGGACAGCTATGTTTGGGCACCAGAGGTTACATGTGGACTTCTGGTTGTGCGAGGTCAATGTCTGCAACCCCCGAGGTGGTCAAGGGTCAGCTGTCCCGTGTGCACGTGACAAGGACAGGAGTCCCGGTCACAGCAGGACGTCCAGGGAACCGTGGCTGCTGCATTCACAGCTGCTCTGTGGACACCATCTCACTCAGATGGTGGACAAGCCTGACACGTGTGCACAGCCATGAACAAGGCACACGGCCCCTTATCCCCCAGGCTGCTTGGCCTGGTAGCCCCTCCTGCTCCCTGGCCAGGCTGCCGCGGTGTGCGTGCTGCGTGGGGGCTCGTGTGCTGCGTGGGGGTTAGCGTGCACCCACCAGTGTGTGTGAGACACCACGCGTGTGGACAGCGCTCCTCTGTGCTCCCCCGGCTCGTACCTGTGTGTCTGCCGTCTGCCGGCCGTGGGACGCACAGTCCCTGTCCTAGCCCCCACCCCCCGCCCCGTGGGCCTGCACTGGTTCCCGCACGAGCCTGGGCTCCGGACCTTCGCCCACGGACTGTCCCACCTGGCGGGCGGCCTGTGTCACGTTGGGAGAGCGCACGAGCCCCCAGACCATGGGCTTCCTCGTTGGTCCGGCCTCGAGGACAGCGTCTCCTGCCCCACGTGGGAGGGCCGTGCCTCTCGCTCTCGGGTTGGGGCCCCTGCTCCTCGGTGCCGCCGCCTGCCTGCATCCCGGCACCCCGGCGTGTGAGCTGCACGGTGTGCGCACCCCTCTCCCGGGGAGCGGAGCGCAGCGCCCGTCTCCGTCCCTCGCCGTGCGTCCTGTGTCTCGTCCCTCACCGAGCATGGCTTCCCCGCCCTTCCCGCCTGGGGTCCTGGGAGCTGCCCGTTCCTGGGACGGGTGTGAGCGGCCACGGGCCTGCTGCCGGCGTGAGGAGGGGCCCTGGGGGGCGGAGCTCTGCCCCGGCGCTCCGCTGACACCGCCCGAGTGTGGGGCGGCACCAGGCCCCTCTGACCCAGTCGGTCTCCAAGACTCGGTCTCGGCGCTCAGCAGAGGGGCGTTCATCCGCTGCCGCCGTCCCGCTGGGGGGCCCCTGGACGTGGCCCTGGTGGGTGTGGGGGCGAGGGCCCTGGCCGCTCCTGTCCTCGTTTCTCTGCTCTCTGCCTTCCCGTTCCTTGAGTACTGCCTTCCCTTTCCCACTTGGGGCGGAAGCTTGTTTAGGGGGTTGCTGCCTTGCTCACTGTGGGGACAGCCCCAAGGATGGCGGTCACGCTGACCCTGGCCTGACCGCTGTGCGGACGTGGCGCCCTGCCCTCCCCCGCACCAGCCGGTCGTGTGCCGCTGGGAGGCGGCCCCGCGTCGCACAGCAGAGAGACTCCGGCGGACAGTTCCCTGCAGAGGTCAAAGCCGGTCGTCGGAGCTGTGAGCGGCGACCCGACTGCCCCGGTCCCTCCCCTGTGGCGCCTCTGCCTTTGGTCCCGGTGGCCTCCGAGCTGCAGCGCTCCCAGAGCGGTCTGCTGTCATCCTCTCCGACTCTCTCCCCCGCGGTGCGCGGGCTCCGCGGCGCAGCCTCTCAGTTCCCTGTGACAGGCAGGCTGCTGAGTCAGGAGTGCGGGGCTGCCTGAGTCCCGGGGCCCAGAACCTTGCGCTGCGCTGCTGACCCCTGCCAGCCGCCACCAGCACCTGAGCCCAGCCTCAGACCTGCTCCCGTGGGTCTGCGTTGACGCCCGTCTGTCCGGAGCACCCCCAGCCCTGCGGGCCAATGGCAGAGGGGGCTGCCTCTGATCTGTGAGCCGGTGGCTCTTGCAGCCCTGTTGTGTGGGGCCCAGGCTCCAGGCCGTCCCTGCTGGGTGTGGACAGGCGTCCGCCCGAGGCCGAGGGGCAGGGTGCTGGGTGCAGTGCCGGACACCGGGTCCGCGAGCCTGGGCTGCGCAGGCGGGCAGGGCTTGGCCTGGGGCCGGGTGGAGGAGGGGGCCCGGCAGGTGTCCCCGCCTTCCCAGTCCTGACCACGGGCCGGCGGAAGAGCTGCCAGGCTGGCGGGAGCCCAGCACAGGGGGCGTATCTGGAATGTTCGCAGTTGGGCCGTGGAGGTTGGCGCAGGGTCCCGCTCTCTCCGCCACGGAGGAGGGCGGCACGTCCAGGCTCGGCGGAAGCTGCCCTCGCACGGCTGCCCAGGTGTCCCCCGCCCTGCTAGGCTCTGAGGAGCGCACGCCTCTCTCGTCTGCCTGTTGCTGCTCGGGCTTTCCTGACGTCACCCGTTTCTCCTGTGTCCCGGCCACTCGAGAACGGTCCTGGCCCAGGCGCAGTCTGTGCCATGCTGGCTGACTTCTCCCCAGAGTTCGCTCCGGGGGTGCCCTGCTCTCGGGGTGCCGAGCGCCGATGCCACTCTGGTTCGCTGCCCAGGGGAGGGGACCCACGGCGCCCTGGGCACCCCACTCTTGGGCCTGTCCCACCGGCAGCCAGGCCTGAGCTCCGCTCCAGTGACTGGCTGCGGGCGGGACGGCACACGGGGTGGAGGCCCCTGGCCCACCTGGGCAGGTGGGCAGGTGACTGGGCGCCATGTGCTGGAATCACACTGCTGAGGAGGGTTGTAGTGCCTGCTCTTTGGCCCTCCCTCGCTTTGCAGGGAGGCTAGGGTTACACAGCTTTCTGGAATGTTCCAGACTTCCCTGGAAGGCAGAACTGTCTCGCAGTGAGTGGGGCAGGGCCTTCCCTGAA
The DNA here is from genome assembly GCA_004024845.1 of Tonatia bakeri. Lineage (NCBI taxonomy): Eukaryota > Metazoa > Chordata > Mammalia > Chiroptera > Phyllostomidae > Tonatia > Tonatia bakeri. The sequence continues at coordinate 73,271 of PVIA01003577.1, read as the reverse complement.
CCCTCTGTCTCACTCACTGGTGGCTGAGTCTGTTCTGCCAGAGCCTCAGCGAGAGCTTCACGCGGGTGGACTTGTCTGCCCGTGTGGCTGCGAGCCAGCGGCTGAGCCGCAGCGCTCAGCCCTGGCCGAGTCCCGAGGCCCCTGCTGTGTTCGCTGCCTTCGAAGAGGCCCCGGGCTTGTGACCCGGGCGTGTGTGTGCCCGCAGGGCCGCCGGGCACCCTGCACCCACGGGAGCAGCGGGAGCTCTGAGCCGCTCTGCCTTGGGCTGGGACGCTTGCTGGCGGGAGCGGCTCCCCGAGCCTGAAACCGGCCGGGTTCGGCCCCTGAGTCACCGGGTGAAGGTGCGGCCCCACAGCCCCGGGCGCTTGGCGGCCGGCCACACGTGGTGACCGAGAAGCAGCGGCAGGGTTCCCAGGCTGGCCCAGCAGACACGCCCTGTGGGGCTCCGTGCCGCCTCCCGCTCCTGCAGCCCTCCGGAGGCCACAAGCCCGACCCTGTGCGGTGTCGCCGACACGCGGGGCTAGCGGCCGGGGGTGCTCCTGCCAGGTGGCCCTGGGCCTTCGCCACGCTGTTCTGATGTGCACTCGGCCCATGCAGAAGGGCTGTGTCCATTTCGCTCCCTGGGGGACCTGATTCAGTCTCTGAGTCGCCCAACCCCGAGGTCCCGTATTGGCCGAGGGCCTCGTGGGCAAACTGCGCCCGCGGCCAGCCCGGGGCGGGAAGGACTCCGTGCCCCTGTCCAGCAAACAGTGCCGCGCCCTTCCCTGCCGCCCCTCCCGCCCCCAGTGGAGAGCACAGAGGAGGAGCAGCTGGTGCAGGCATGGCCATCGGCGCCCCAGGAGTAGAGGCCGCACTGTCCTGCCGTCCTGGGGCCATGTCCGTCTGCCAGGGCCGGACACCCACAGCTTTTGCCAAAGCTCCGTCCTCAGGCTTAGCTAGGAGCGGCACTAAATAGGTCACAGCCAGCCAAGGGCAGTGGAGACAGCCTCTCTGTCCTGGCCGCGGAGGAGCCAAGTGCAGGGGGGCAGGTGCCTCCGGTGCCCATGTGCGCCCCGAGGAGGCCACATGTGCCGGGAGTGAGCACATGTCCCTGTTGGATTCGAGGCGTCCCCGAGGTGGCTCTGCTGGTGTCTGTCGCCATGGCTCAGCCCGACTGCGTGTTCCCAGGCCTCGGGGGCTCTCGGGCGGCGGCCATGTCGGTGGGGACCCGGGACGTGTGGCTGGTCCTGTCCTGAGGAGGGACTGGTGCCGGGGGCAGCCTCTAGCCCTGCTTAAGCCTGAGCCTGCCCGGGCCGGGGCGGGAGGCCCAGGTCAGGGTCTCTGCTGTCAGCTTGCTGTCGCTCCGAGGGAGTGTGGGGCTGCCCCGAGGCTTAGCGCACACACAGCAGGAGGTCCAAGGAGGCCTCTGCAGCGGTCTGTAGCAGCATGCCCCAGCCAGTCTGACCCCAGCTCCTGGGCCGCCCCCAGTCCTGTGACCCGCCATGTCCCCCCCGGCGGGGCACCGCTGACCACACACCGCTCCCCGGCGCCTCAGCAGTGCTGGCTGTGGGAGAGTTGGAGTGAGAGCAGCTCCCCTGCTTATCCTCTGACTGGGTGCTGGCCGCTCTGGAGTGTCCCCACCCAGCAGTGGCAGCAGGGCGGCGCGGGAGCCCTCAGGCAGGTCTTTAGCTGTTCCTGAGGTCCCCAGTGTGGGCGGTAAGCAGGCGTGTCAGAGGCACTGCCCACCTGTGACCCCAGTGACCACAGATGGCCTGTCCCATTCTGAGGGGCCTGTTCCCTTTTGTGTCTTGGGAGGTTCAGGTCAAGCTAGTGCCGGGGAGGCTGTCCCCAGGACCGTGGCCGTGCTCGGGGGCCCCCGTGGGCAGGGAGCCGGGAGCCACCTGCACTCGTGGGAGGCCGTCCTCCGTGGCCGTTGGTGAGGGAGCCGCAGGTGTCCTGCGTCTGGGGTCTTCTGGAGCTGGGGAGGGGTTCTGCGGGGCTTCCGTCCCCAGAGAGTGGCCATGCCTTGGAGAAAGGGGTAGGATCTACACACAATGGTCAAACTTTGGGATGGGGTCAGCCCAGCCCCCAGGTTCACGTGGCCACCCGTGGCCAGGCGTTGGGGTTCACTCTACCAGGCAGCCTGGGCCACTCCATCCTTGCTTTGGGTGGAAACGGAGGAGAACCCCAGCACACGTGGGTGAGCACACACACACGCACACACACACCCCCGGCGCATCGCGTCAGGAGAGGGGGTGCTGGCCCTTGTAGAGCGGCGAGACTGGTGGTCCCCAAGTCCACTGCGGTGGACGGGGGAGATGGGCAGAGGGCTGCTGGGGAGGCCCTCTGTCACCCAGCGTGCGCCCTGCCGCTTGGTGCTGCTGTGTTCCCACTCAGCCACGGCCCGTCCTCCACCTGTGGGGAGCGGTGGGGTGAGCCAGAGTCCCCACCACACCCCAGGACGTGTGTCCACCAGGTCCCTTGGAGGCAGCACCCTGCCCCCTGCCGTGTGACTGCGGGCCTGAGAGGGCCAGGTCTCCCTGCACAACGCCCGGCGGCCTGAGCCGGTGCCCGGGTCCGAAGAGGCTCCTGGGAGCAGGTGGGGTGCAGGCTCCAGTCTGCGTGGGGGCGGGGGCGCGGCTGGACTGTCCTCTCCTCATTCCGGAAGACCCTGGCCACCAGGCACGACGCCGGCCTGTTCTGCCTCAGAGGAGCACGTGGGTGAGGCTTGCTGTCATCACCATGGCAACACAGCCCCACTTTCTCTGGGTTCCCCCAGCCCCCCCAACACCCTCGTCCATTTTCTGCATGTTTTGTATTCTTCGGAGTTGGGAGAGAACCCCTGCCTGCTTCTGCCGGGGAGAAGCAGTTGGTGGCCACAGACAGCGGGCCGGGCGCGGAGCCCTGTCCCGTCCCCGCAGCCCCTCGGGAGTGTCCGCCACGAGGCTCCAGGTCCCTGCCTCGTTCAGCCCGCAACAGTCAGCTCCCAGAGGGGCCTTCCACTCAGGAAGCTGCCGGAACGATCATTGTGGGTGTCTGCTTCAGAAGGTGCCGGAAGGTCACATGCGTGTCCAGGTCTGGGCAGCGGACCCCTTGGCCTGGAGCCCTCTGCTCCCCTCAGCCACCAGGAGCTTTGGCTGCTCCCCAAAAGAGAGGCCCGGAGAGGGTGTTGGCGGGGACTCGGGGCTCCTGCAGGCCTGTGGCCGCCACGCGCCCCTGCGGTCCTTGCCTGCGCCCAGGCCCACGGGGAGCCCTGCCGCTGTGGTGAAGGGCCCTCGCACCTCGGGCCCGCGGGGGGCGCTTCTGCATTGTGAGTGGTCCGATGAGGCAGCGTGTGTGCCCGCATGCCCGCACGCACACCACAGCGAACGCACAGCAGAACCGGGGCCTTGCTGGGCGACGCCAGCGCAGGTCGGAAGGTCGTGCCCTCTCCTGGGAGCTGCGGAAGGGCTGGCTGCGCAGAACCATGACTCAGGGCCCTCTGATCTCCGGGCTTTTGATGGGAACCTCTCCCTGGGCGTGGCTGCGAGACGGCCACAGACCCGCCCCCAGCGCCTCGCGGCTAGCGTGTGGTCTCCGAGAGTCCTGGGGCCCTGGGTGGGAGGCGGGGCTGCACCCCCGCTGGCCTGGGCTCAGAGCAGCGGGGAGAAGGGTCTCCTGGCTGCCTGTCCCCGTCCAGGCTCTCGGGCCCCAGGCTCCTCTGGGCACTAGATCTCCGCCTCGTCCCCAGACCTGCTGTCCAGGCGGCAGTCCTCCCTGGTTGTGCCAGGGCCCCCTCTCACTCAGCCGGCCCATCTCCCTCCCCGGGGAGGGCGTGCAGGCGCTGCAGAGGCCACCCGGGTGGCTCATGTCACGTGCCCCAGCGCAGGGCAGAGGCTCCCTGTGGCCGCGGGCCTGCCTCCATCACCGAGAGACCTGTGCCAGTGTGGCCCCGGCCCAGTGCCGGCCGCCCCTGTCCGGGTCACGGCTCCCACCGGAGTCCCAGCCTGCCGTGTCTGGTCCGCACCCTCCGCAGCCCCGTACCCCCGCACCCGGGGTTCGCCTCCGTCTTGGGAATCTTCCGTCTGCTCCCAGAGAGCCCGGCTGGGGGGAACATTCGGACGGTCTCCCAGTTCTAACTTGTCACCGCAGTGACCCTGCGTCTCTGACCACGTGCGAAGCGATTGAAGACGCCTCCCACGTCCTCAGTCGGCTCAGGTGGCCGCACGCTCCGTGCTGGTCCCAGGAGTCCCGGGAGGGGGCCAGTCTGCTCTCTGGCCCCTGGCGTCGGGGGTGCCGTGGCCCTGACCTCAAGGGGTTCCACGCCAGCAGCTCTGCGTCCTCGCCTCTTGGACCCTCCTGTGAACTCTGGTCCTGGCTGGGGGCCGTGTCCCCACGAGAAGGCGGGACCAGTCCCTTCTGCTGCCAGGGCTGGGCTACCCGCCTGGGGACGAGGGCTCCAGCCAGGCCACCCAGGCTGCCCGGCACCGTCGTGGGCAGCAGAGGTGGGGGCGACCATCCCCACGCCAGCCGCACGGGACACAGCCTGTGTCCAGCTGTTTCCTGCACGTCCTGTGTTACTTGTGCATGAATGCTCCTCTCTCTGTGTGCGCCTGTGTGTTCACGTGTGTGAGACGTGTGCCTACATGTGTGCGCTGGCCACACCAGCCCCGCCTTCCCTCTGTGGGGGGGCGTTGCCGCCTGGACTGAGATTCCCTCTTAACCTGAAGGCAGGAGGCCACGTCTGAGGCTCCTGAGGCGCCAGGGGTGTGAGACTCAGGGCTGGGGCGGGGCGGGGCGGGGCTGTCCCCCTGCCCCTCACCGCCCACCTGGCTGCCGGGCAGGGCGAGGCTGGGGCCGGCACCGGAGAGGGCATGACCCGTTCTCAGACACCTCTGGGTTTTCGACACCGTTTATCCTGTGTGTGCCCCTCGTTGCCTGTCCTGCTGCTGATAGCCCTCCCCGCTGGCCCCACTCCCAACCCTGGGCTACTGCCTGGCCACCCGGCCCCAGGGTTTGCTCGCTCTCCGGTGTGTCAGCGGCCCTGCCTGCCTGCTCCATGACGTTCCCCGGAGCCCTGGTGGTCCCGTCGGGGTGGCACCTGGCTCTGCAGCCTGGCTTGGGGGCACAGCCTCATCCCTGCGGTGGCTCGGGGAACCTCGAGGCGCTGCAGGAGTGCTGGGGCTGGGGAGGGGACATCCTGGTGTGGGCAGCAGGTGGGCAGTATTTGCCGGACAACAACCACCCTTGAGGATGGGGTGGCCTTGTATTCTGTCTGTGTCTACGGCATGAGCAGCAGCTGCCACCAAAAATGGTCTCAGCAACCCTCTGCTGATCCAGCGTCTGTGGCTGACGGTGCCCAGCGCTCTGCAGCGCTCAGGGCAGGCGGGGGGCGCCTTCGTGTGAGTGCACCTCACCCCCAGGCAGGGAGTGGTCTCCCAGGGCCAGATAGCCGCTGCTCGGTGCCCGCCCTGCCAACCCCTTCCTGTGTCTCCAACCCTCCTGCACCTTTGCTGAGGGGACCCCTGCTGTGCTGTGACACCCCCCCCCAACGGGGCCCAGGCACACTGTCGCCGCCTGCCCACAGCCCGTGTCCCCTCCGGTCTGCGCCCCGCTCCTCGCCGCGGTGCGGGTGGCAGGGACGCTGATGGGGGTACTGACGTCCCTGTTTTTCTTCCCTGCGTCCCGCCGTCCAGGAGACGTCCTATTCCAGATGGCTGAGGTCCACAGGCAGATTCAGAACCAGCTGGAGGAGATGGTGAGGCCCAGCCCCCGGAGTGGGCCCTGGGGTAGAGGGCGGGTGGGTGCAGGAGCCAGGGTGGTCCCGCACCCCTCCCGCACCTCCTGGCTCTGTGGGGCCCGCCTGCCCCGCAGGGTCATCAGCTCTGCATCAGACGGGCACCTCTTCCTTGGGGGGCCCTGCCTGCCCTCGCCCAGCGGGTGCCCGCAGCGGCGCTGACCCCGGCCCGCGTTCCCCCCCCCCCCGCAGCTGAAGTCCTTTCACAACGAACTGCTCACCCAGCTGGAGCAGAAGGTGGAGCTGGACGCCAGGTACCTGAGTGTAAGTGGCCCGCCCCCGCTGCCCGCTTCCTCACGAGCCCGTCCTGGGGTGAACCCACCTGCCTGGCTCTGCCGCTTCCGTTAAAGATGGCGCCACGCGGGCGCCATCCCGGGGACCCACCCGCGCTCCCTCTGGGACCCGCGGGGACCCCTCCACCACCGAGGATCGGGGCGGGCGGGTGGGGGCGGCTCACGGGGCTCACGGGGCCGCGTCCCGCCGTGCGCCAGGCGGCCCTGAAGAAGTACCAGACGGAGCAGCGGAGCAGGGGTGACGCGCTGGACAAGTGCCAGGCCGAGCTGAAGAAGCTGCGGAAGAAGAGCCAGGGCAGCAAGAACCCGCAGAAGTACTCGGACAAGGAGCTGCAGGTAGGCCGCCCTCTGCTGACAGAGTTCGGGGCTGAGCGCCCATGTCCTGGGGCTGGCAGGGTGGCCGGCGGGCCCCGGGGCGCCGGAGGCCCTCCACCGGAAGAACAGAGGTCCACACGGGCTCTGCCACCCTGCCTCCTGAGTTCCAGCCTCGGAGGGCGACCCCAGACCGTTCCTCTAATGGACGCGAGCTCGCCCACCTGGCCTGGGCCTCTGGGCACGCGGCCTCTCAGCGGCCCTGCGGTGCCGGGCAGATGGCACTGGCGGGTGAGGGAGGGGCCGGCCCCACGTCCTGTCACTCAGCATCTCGTCCGGGTCGCAGGCCTCTGTGCCGAGCGGGGCAGGGATCTAGGACAGACAGTAGGGCCCCTGACGGGCTGGCCTGGGGCACCTGGCTCAACAGAACCCCAGCCAGGTGACACAGATCAGGCCCAGAACACCTGCTCTCCGAGGTCACGCGGAGCGCAGATGAGGCCGCAGCGTACAGGACGGCCGAGTGTTTGTAAAGGAAACGTGGGAAAACCGCTCCCCAGCTGGGCAGGAGTGGCAGCTGCTGTGACACGCTCTGGGGTGGGCGTGGCGGTGGCGCCTGGGGGTCACCCCTCACCTTCTTGGAGGCCCACCCTTGCTGCTGCTGTCAGGCCGGCACACCTGCCCGAGGCTGGCTGGGCGTGTGACTCGGCGCCGCTGGGGTCTGACACCCCAGGGCCTCTGGCCTCGCCCGCCCCGGGGCTGAGCCCCATCCCACCTGCGCCCTTTGTGAGTGTGGCACGCACAGGCAGACCCTCTGCCGCGCCCCTCTGGGCCGGGGGCGCTGGGCCGGGCCACAGCTGGTGGGACTGTCCTGGGCTCGGGGCGGGGGGGGGTGCGGGCACTCCACCCACCCCCCCCCACATCGCCAGCTTCTCCTGCGTGTTTCTTAGCTGTGGGACACAGCCCCTGCCTCCTGAGGGTGCCACCCCGTGTTCCCGCCCCCACCGCCACAGGCCCCCGGGACCCGTCTGCGCCTGGGCTCGCCACTGGCAGCCCTGTGCGCAGCCGCGGTGGCCGCCCTGAGTCGTTCCTGTGAATAAGTCCCCGGGAGTGGGGTTGCCGGGTGCGGCCTAGAAACACCCTCGGCTGGTATCGCTTAGTTTCTGTTCCACCCTCGGTGCGGTTTGCCACTTTGCTTCCTGAAAGTCTTGATGGGGAATAGCGCCCCTGCTGCTCGGGAGGGGAATAGCGCCCCCACCCCCCACCCTGTGCAGTTGCTTAGAGCTCCGAGGGGGCTGGGCTGGCTGGTGACAGGCAGGGGACTCCAGGCCGGTTTGTCTGGGTGCTGCTGCATGCGCACCCATCCCTCCCCGTGGTGCTTCCGCTGGTGGCACTCCTGTGGAGCTGTGACACGCGTGCTGTGGAACGCACCCACTTTGCACGCCCGCGTGTCTCTGTGGACCCACTCCGGGCGGACTTCTGTGTCTGGTGTGTCACACGCAGCACGATGTGCTCCAGCTCCCTCCAGGCGGCAGTGACCTTGGGGGCTCCGTCCTGAGCTGGGCCCTCCCCCGGGACCAGCGGGCCTTGCTGTGACTGCCCTCTGGCAGCCGTCAGGTCTGCAGCTGGAAGGTGCCGGGCTCAGTCTTGGCAGAGCCTCCCGCTGCAGGGGCGGGGCGGGCAGGGCCGGGGGCTGGAGGTGTGAGGGTGGGCCGCCCCGGAGGTGGAGCCCTGCAGGCCGAGACCCCGTCTGTCTCCACCGAATCAGCACGCCCCTGCGCCCGTCCCCTCTGCCCACTGCGAACCTGCCCGGGAGAGCCCCGGTCTCCCGCCCCGAGCTCGGCTCTGGACCACAGGCCTGCCCGGCCCAGGGGTGGCATTTGTTGTCTCCGCTGCGTGGGGCTGGCAGGGACACACATGGGCTCCCCAGACCCTGGTCTTCACCTCCGGGGAATTTGGGGGTCCTTTCTCGCAGCAGGGGCCTCTGAAGAGGTCTTTGGGGATTCTCTGAGGAGGTGTCTGATGCTGCCCGTCCTTCCTGTGCCCAAGGCTCACCCCATGGTTGAGGTTCCCCGCGCCCCATCTCCTCTGCACCCCTGCTGGCCCCACGTGGCTTCTCTCTGCCCCGTGCAGCTATCCACACGTGGGCGCAGCCACCAGGCCCTGGCAGTTCGGTCTGGATCCTAGCCCTGCCCTTCCGGTCCTGTGGTCAAGGCAAGCTCAGGATCCACCCAGCCTCAGTTTCCCCGTTTGTAAGGTGGTGGACTTACCCCCCCCGTGCCCCTCCCCCACCGTCCCCCAGTCTGGGCGTTGGCCACTCCTTCCCTCCACTCCGTCGTTTGCTGCTCCAAGTCTGTCTTCTGTGTTTGGCCCTTAGCCTCAAGGTTAGCTGTGGCCACTTCTCCCAGATAACCGAGTTCCTTCTGGGACGGGCTGGCGCCGTCCCTGCGTGTGCCCCCTCGGTGTGCCCCCTCGGTGCCCGGTGCAACGTGTGCTGGGCTGTTCAGTCACTCGTGCAAGGGGAGCGGGGGATCGCCCGAGCACTGGTGTCCTCCGCTCCCCGCGGCAGAGAGTCCTGCGGGTGCTGAGGGCGTGGTGCCCGGGGGCCAGCACTCTGAGCCATCTGGGGGCCCACGGCCTCCTGAGAGGGTGACTGTTTCTGACCCCACAGCTGCGGCCCCGGCGCCTGGGGCTGCGAGGCGCTGTGAGCAGCAGACACTTGTTCCAAGCTGTTCGCATCGCCTCCTGTGAGCCCACTGGTGGGTCCCCCGGGATTTTGGTGGCGGCTGTCCCCCAACCTTGGAGGAGAGATGGGCGAGGCAGGAGCAGGCGTACCCCCCACCGTCACCCGGTGGGGGCTGGGATGCTGACGCACTGCGTCCTTGAGTGGAGGAAAGGTGGATGGTGCCCCAGGGGTGGGAGTGGCCTGGGGGCTCCCCCACTCTGTAGGCCCCTCCTCTTCAGCGCAGGCCAGTGGGGGCAGGGCCTGGACCCCATGGCCGACCCGGCAGCTCCACCGGAGCCCCCACATGGCTCTCCTTGGTGGAGGAGACACCCCCCTTGAAGCGTATGTTGCTGAGACGTGGGTGCTGCGTGGGCTTGCTCAGAGCTCGGGAGAGGTGGGCGGTTCCTCTTGAGTGTGATCCCCAGGACCACGCTGTGCAGTCTAGAGCCGGGCCACCTGCTGTTCCCCAGCCCACGCTTGAGCCTTGGGAATGTGAAGGGCCCTGGGAGGGTGGGAGGCTGCCTCGAAGTCCACAGTCCACCTGTCCGGCACGGGCCCTGCCCGCTCTGCCCTCTAGGCCTCTGCACCACCGGGCACCACCGGGCGCCACTGCAGGCTCATCCCCTGGGCCCGCGGCCAGGCAGCAGCCCAAGCTGCCCCAAAGACTGGACAGCCCCGGAGCTGCAGCCACCGTCCGTGAGGTGGCGAGGGGTGGGGAAGGTGTTGCCGTCGGTCAGACCCTGCCCCAGAGAGAGGAAGACCGAGCGGGACGCCCGTCCGTCTGTCCGTCAGTGGCGGGTGCCCGTGAGCAGGACTAGGTCAGAGCCAGCCACTGTCAGGAGCTGCTGGTAATTGAGGCTGTGTTTTGGGACTCCCGAGCAGAGCCGGTTCCAGTTCCGGCTGGGAGCAGGCGCCGAGGCACGTGGAGCGCTAACTGGGGCGCAGGGTTCTCTCCAGAAGTAGGCGTGTTCCGGGCTGCCCTCCCGGCCGAGGGCTCACTCCACGCCCCCAGCCATCACCGAGGGACTGCCGTCCGTGGAGGAGACGAGGTGGACACAGTCCTCGGGGGACGTGTCCAGGGGTGCGTGGTCACAAGCCTCGTCTGGTGGGCCTGTCCCTTCGGCCTGACCCCTCCGCCGGCATGTGTGTGTGTGCTGTAGCCGGCTGCCAGGGCTCACCGCTTCCAGGTCGTGCTGCCGCAGCCAGCCCATCTCCAAGGGGTCGAAGGGTCTGGGCAGGTGTGCGGCCGGCCCGAGAGCTGCCGTTCCGGGCAGATCAGGGCAGCTTGGGGCATACTCTTCCTTTCGTGAGTCTGGTGGGACTCGGGCGAGGCCTCCCCGTTTTCACTGCACTCGCCCCACCCCTGGCCCAGCGCCGACGGAGGGGCACCGTGTCTGTCAGGGAACATGGCCGTGGTTCCTCTGTTCTTGAGGGTGGGTGTGGGGGGGGCAGGCCAGGGCCACATGTGTCCTTCCAGGCCCGCCTGTGGGCTCTGGGGGCTGAGGCAGGAGCCACAACACCCCGGACAATGTTGGGGCCCCGAAGGCAGCAGGCAGCGAGTGGCCAGGGAGGAAAGGCCTGAGAGTCACAGGGGCTGGTGTGGGGCCCCTACTCAGGGTCACCAGAGGTTCCAGGGGCTTTCCGGCCAGACCCGCCGCACGGGGTACAAAAAGCCAAGGCCCCACAGTGTCCGGGGGTTGGGAGTGCCCAGCCCTTGGAGCTGCTGGTGGGCAGAGGCGGCGTGGGCAGCCCTCCCCCGAGTGGGGGCAGAGGTGGCCTTGGTGCTGGAGCGGCGAGGAGGGCTCGTTCGGGCCCCAACCCACCTGCCGCGTGTGCCGCTCTCTGAGGTGGGCTGTCCGGGGGAGGGACGTGCTGGCTGTGGTCCCGGGTCCTGGGGGCCGGCACTAGCTGTGGTGTGTGTTCTAGAAGGTCGTGGGGCCGTGGTGTCCACACAGGCCGGCGCTGGCAGGCCTGGCGTTGACCGAGGTGCTCTCCCCTCCCCGGGCCCTCGATCTGGAAGGGCGGGAATCCCAGTTGTGGTCTGAGAAAGGGGAACGGCGCCTTCTATTTCAGGGCTGTGCAATTAACCAGCAGAAACAAGATAACCGTAATTTAGGTCGTCAGGAAGGATAATGCAGAGGCTGGTCCCGTGACCGTGCGGCTCGTGAGCCGTGAGGCTGGGGCCCCGTGAGCCTGCGCCACACTCGGCGCCCCAGGGCCCCTGGGTGCTGGCGGCCGTCTGTGGGCGAGTTGGGCCCTGGACCTGGCGGGGAAAGGACCGTGATAAACTGGAGGTCTCTGACCTGCGAGGGTCCCTGTGTCCAGAGGCGGCGTCGGGACATCCAGGGTCCCCTCTGGGGACTCTGTCTGTGGGACCAGGGGGTCTGGAAGGACTCTGCTCCTTTGAACCTCACGGCCAAGCCCCTGGGGCCATCTGCGCTGCCTGCCTCCCCGGACGGGTGCCGCCTCCAGCGCAGGCAGCAGCCCGGAGCTGCTTCTGCTGGAGCCGGCTCGTGCCTGTCGGGCCACACCTGTCGGCACAGCCGAAGCGGCACGTCGAGGACGGAGAGAGAAGCAGGTGGAGTTGGTTTTGGCGACGTGTGTGTTCAGGGAAACGTGGTCACGTAGGAACGGTGATGAAATGCTCTGCTCCTCCTGTCCCACCAAGTCTTGAGAACCGGCTGCGGCTGCGGGAACTGCCTGGTCGGGGCAGCCACCCGGGTGGTACGGTTCAGCCCGTGTCTGCGTCCCACGCACAGAATCCAAGGCCAGGGGTTAGTGACTTGGCAGAGGTCACCGAGAGAGCATACCCTGTCAGGGTGGATCCTCCAGGGGTGACACGGTCCCTGGCCGCCACCCAAGGCTGTGGCTCGGGACCTTGTGGTTTGCTGAGACCTGTCCCCTGGTTCTTGGGGACAGGTCGGTCTGTGGGCCTCAGGCCCTTGGTGCGTCCAGCTCGCTGGTGTGGGTGGCAGCAGACCCGTGACCCCTGGGGCTTTGTGTAGTGCTGGGTGGGGGCCACTGGGGGCACAGCCGCTGGCACGTGCCAAGGGCCAGTGTGCAGGGGTGGGGCAGGGCGGGGGCCGCTGGGACCCGTGGGCCGTGGACATCTCGCCAGCCTCATGACAGCTGTGGGCCCTTCCAGGGAAACTGGGGATCTGGGGCTCATGGGTCCCCAAAACATCCCAGGGAGGCGCCCCAACTTCCTCCTGAGGCCATCCCCCCAACACAGTCCGACACAGCCGAGTGGTCGGGCCGGGTGCAGGACAGGGCTCCCGCCCAGCCCCAGCCTGAGTCTTACTCTGAGCTCGTGTGTCCAGATGAGGTTTTCGGGTCCTATGACCCCCTGAACCGCAGCCGCTGCCCACCGCACCCATGGCCCAGCAGCTCAGGGGTCTCACCCCGCCGACCCCAGGCTGGCGTTCCCGTTCTGGGCCTGCTTGTCAGGCCCCACACACCAGGGACGGGGCCCAGGCTGGGTCCCCAGGCTCCAAGGAAACCACTGGGTGCCGCCAGCAGGAACCAAGGGACTGTGTGCAGCCTGCGGGGGTCGGGGGGGATCCCCTCCCTGTCCGCCTGGAGTGACAGGGAACCTATGGCGGCAACAGTGGGATGGCGCCTTCGTTCTGCCGCCATGGGGACGTGAAGCGTGGGGACGGCGCGGCCGGTGGGCCAGCCGAGCCCTCAAGGGTTGCCCGAGAAGGCCCTGCCCCCTCCGCCGAGTCACCTGCTCAGGAGGGAAGAGGAGGCTGTGGGCTCGCAGCCTCGTCCCCTCGGATGGAGGGCTGCCCCGCCCAGGGTGACTCAGTGGAAGAGCCCGTGGGTCTGAGGCGCTTTCAGCTGGGCGTTTCTGCAGTGCTGCCGTCGCCATGGCGCCTGCCGTGCAGGGAACAGGCAGAGGCGGGAGGGACGGGGCGCGGGGGCGCCTGCTGCACCGCCTGCGGCCGGCCCTTCTCGGCTCCTGTTGCCAAGTCATTGGTGGCAGGGCCAGCCCTCGTTCTGCCCTCTGTGCTGTCCCAGAGAGCTTGAACACTCCACTTCTGGGGTCCCGCCGCACCCCCCTCGAGGGGGGCAGCTCCTCCCGTGGCCCAGATTCCCAGGCTCTGCCCAGCAGAGTCGTGGCCTTCCTCCAGCAGCAGCTGGCGTCCTGGGAAAGGTCAGGATGGCCACTGTTCCTCGACAGAAGCAGCAGCCACATGTCCTTGCCGGCCGGGGCTCTGCCCTGGCCACTGCGCCCTGTGCTGCTGCTGGACTGCCAGGCAGCCTGGGACCCCTGGTGGGAGGTGTCGGCTCTCCAGTCCCCGTGGCCCCCCCGGGACAGCCCGTCAGGCCCTCGGAGCTGGGGCAGCGGTTCTCCTGCCCGCTCCCGGGAGGCCCAGTCCCCGGGGAGACCCCTCCACAGCTCCTGGCTCCCGCTGGAGACCTGTCTTTGAATAAATGGAAATCTTAAAAATAAGCACTGCACCCTCCCCCACAGAGGAGGCCGCCAGACCCTGCTAATGAGGCCAGCGCCCCGCGCTGCTGCAGGAGACCTGACCGCAGCCTGGAAACCCAGAAACCGGCTGCAGGCCGCGTGCGCCCGAGGGCCTGGGTGCGGGGGAGCTGTGCTGGCGGTGAGCTCAGGGCCAGCGCCCCCCGGGTCTCGTCCCCGTTCGCGGCGTTGCTGTCCTGGCGTGGCCGTTCAGAGCGTGGCTTCCCCTCTCCACAGTCCCCGTTGACAGGATTGCTAGCCATCGCTCCGGGTGGCCCCCCCGGACCGTCCCACCTGAAGCCACTTGCTCCGCACGCCTGGGCACAGGGACTCCAGGGGCCCAGCTTACATGAGTCCACACACCCTCCCACACCTGAAGCTGGTGGGGACGCAGGAGCAGCCCCCAGAGGGTGGGCAACGGTGACACAAGGACACGGCGGGGGATCCCTGTCTCCTCTTGGGACCTTGCAGGGCTTTTCACAAGGCCAAGCCCCACGCTGTGTGTGGGGACAGGCCAAGAAGTTGCCCTTGTCCCCACTGTTTCTGACAGTCCCCTGGGGCAGGGACAGCCAGGAAGCAGAGCCAGCAAGGACCTCGTGGGAGTGGGGGTACACATTTGTCCCTCCCGCTCGGAGCCAGCTCTGCTCCTCCCAGACCCTCTATCCACACACGGCCCCGGCTCCGGGCCGCTGTGCCTTCCTGTCCTCACAGAGCCTTAGGGGCTTTGGGGTGAACAGCCCCCTGGGTTGGTGCCCTGGTGACCTCTGCAGCCAGGCAACCTCTGAGGGGCCCTCCAAGCCTCCCGAGCTGTGCCATGTGCAGCCCCCAGAACGCTGGGGTCTGTGGGTGCCATGGGGGGAAGCACTGGTGGGGGCACGTGTTGGGACCAGAGGAAAAGTGTTTGGAGCTGTGGGGGGGTCGGGACGGAGGAGAGCCCCCCCCACCCGCCAGGCTTCTTGCCTGGGTTCAGGCCCTCTTCCAGGGCTGACCCTGCTCCCCGCCAGGTGGCATCCTGGGTCTCCTCAGGCACATTGGCAGCTGCCACCACCTTACTGCTTGAGGCTGTAGTCTCAGTTGGGGGTTGGGGGGTAGCTATTTTGAGGCTCATTTAAGCTGCCCTCAGGGATTCACTGTGGGAAGGTGGGTGGTCTGCGGGACACAGGGAACGGGGTCCCAGGATCAGGAAACATGGCTGAGCAGGTCCTGCCTGGGGGTGGTGTGGCTTGCTCACCCTGGCAGAGCACACTCTGGTGAAACCGTTGGGGGTAGGCCCCCAACCCAGAGGGCCAGTCCTCACCTCTCCAACCTGCTCTGCACCCCCCTGTGGCCGCCCACCCACGCTGACTCAGAGCGTGCAGGGGAAGCCGCCCCCTCAGCCGGGACTGGCGCCTGCCAGGGGATGGGGCCGCTCTGCCGAGGGCAGACTCCATAGAAGCCACGTCTCGGACAAGCCTGGCAGCTGGCGGACAGGTGGCCCGCACACAGGTGCGCCGCGGGCCCTGCGGGCTGCGTGGGGTGCACCTGGGCTGCTCCTGCCTGCGCACGCTGGCCACCCACAGCCCCGTGCAGCTTCCGCCCGTGAGGCAGAACCCTCAGCGCCCCAGCACCGGGCCCTGGGCCCTCCCACTCCCCCACCCCCGCCCCAGCGGGTGGGAGTGAGTCACTCGGCAGCTCCGCCTGCTGGTAGGGCCTTCCTGGTGGGGGGTGGGGGGCGGCTGGAGCCAGGGTCTGTAGGAGGTGCCGCACAGCCGCACAGTGCCACCAGATCTCACCCAGCAAGTCCCCTGGCCAAGGCCTGCCCTGGTGGCTGATGGGGCCTGTGCTCTGCCCCCGGTGGGTGGGGAGGCAGCGGCTCGGTGGCCTCTGCACAGTCCCCTCGTCCAGAGCACCCCTTTCCCTGTGCTCCCCGTCCACGTCGGGACGCTCGGTCCTCTGTCCAGGGGCTTTCCGTGGGCAGGTTCTGCTTAACACGGCTTTGCAGTGACACTGAGTTCTGGTGACGTACTCGACGTGACGGTCGGCGTCTGTAACTTCAGGGCACTGGGGCGGTCACACTGCTGCGCAGCCGTGCCGCCCTCCGAGTCCAGAATTCTTGTCACCGTGGACAGACACTGTCCCCACTGGGTGTCAGCTCAGTTCCCCTCCCACTTCCTGTCCCTTGAGCCTTGGGCCTGGTGCTCCTGGCAGCTGGTCGCTGGGTCTGTGGGCCTGGGCCGGGTTGAGGTCGTCGCCCTTCGTGGCCGAGTGCATCCGCCAGGCAGGCTGGAGCGGCTGCTCCTGACAGCCTTTGAGGACGGAGCTGGGGCTGCAGAGGGGCCCCCATCAAGACTTGGGGGTGGGTGGGCAGAGAGGGGGTGGGCTCACCGCTCTCCCGGGTCCAAGCGCATGGCTCAGCCCGCCACCTTTGCAAGGCTGCTCTGCGGTCTGGGGCTCCGGCAGCCACACAGGTCACTGTGGTGGCCACAGGCATGAGGGGCTGCCGGGGCGGGGGGCGGGGGGCGGGACCGGTCTGTGGGGCCACCCTGGCCCGGGTGTCACCGGCCGTTGTCCTCTTGCCCCCTCAGTACATCGACGCCATCGGCAGCAAGCAGGGTGAGCTGGAGGGCTATGTGTCGGAAGGCTACAAGACAGCGCTCACCGAGGAGCGCCGGAGGTTCTGCTTCCTGGTGGAGAAGCAGTGCGCCGTGGCCAAGAACTCCGCTGCCTACCACTCCAAGGTGGGCCGAGCACAGGGCCTGGGGCGCGGGGGTCCCCACAAGTGAGTGCTGGTCCCCGGGCGTGCCCAGTTTCTCAGGCAGAGGGTTCTAGAAGGAGGAGGACCAGGGCAGAGCCTGCAGGTGTCTTTCAGAGCCTGACGGCCTGTGAGGGGTCCCCGCTCAGGGCCAGCTCCTCGGGTGCACTGCCAGGGATCCCTCAGTGAGGTCAGCTGACTGCCCCAGGGCATGGGCTCCTGGACGGGCGGGCTGCCTCGGTGGGCCCTCTGCCCCGTACCCCCAGGCAGGGGCTGGAACGTTCCGAGTACTTGGGGCTGGCCGGATTCCACGGGTCAGGGGGCACACGTGCATGCACTCTCACACACAAATGTGCTTGTCCCGCGGCCTCACTACCAGGGAGACATCTGCCTCCCTCCTTGGAGAGGCTCCTGCCCGCCCGGGCCCGCCCCGTGGTGCTGCCACAGGTGCGCAGCAAGGGCAGAGCCGGGCCAGGGCCTGTGGGAGCCGGGGGGCCTGCTGGCAGCTGGGACGAGGAGCGGGCGCGGCCTCCACCTGCCCCGGGCTCTCCCTCTGCCGGCCTCGGGGTCGTTGTCAGGGAGGCTGCGAGGGCCCTGGCGGCTGCTGTGGGCACTTCGCCCTCTGGTGGCAGCCGGGTTCTGGTGCGGGTCAGGGAGCAAGTTCGCAGGCCAAGAGAGCCACCGTCCTCGGGGTGCCGCTGTCTCTGAGGTGACGAGGTGACACCTGACTTCCCAGGCACGTGGACCCAGCCCCCGGGTGGGTTTAGAGCGTACAGGCCATGGGCTGGGACTCCAGGGCAGGGCCTCAGCCCGTGCCCAGCAGCCGGTCCCCGCCACTGCCCTGGGACACAGCCTCCGAGCCCGCAGTGGGGCAGCCTCATTGTCCAGTGGGGCCTGTGCCACAGTGGTCATCCCAGTCTCGAGGCCACTCGAGGGCAGCTCCCTGACCCTGCATTGGCCCTGCCCTGCTGGGTCCCTGCTGGCCTTTCTCGCCAGCACCCGGACCTGTCAACCGCATATGGCCCCCGAGAGCCAGAGCAGAGATAGGTGTGGTTTCAGCTGGGGCTGGTGGGGGCAGCCTCGGGCGGCGTGCACCCAGTCGGGGCTCCATCAGCCCTGTTCCCGAACAGCGGGCAGCCCAGGGCGCGCTCCACTGGCCTCTGGGCGAGACGTCAGGAGCGGAGGGGCCGCGGCCTGCACAGCAGTGCCGTTCCTGCGTGCCGGTGTCACCACGCGGAGCCCTCCCCCCCCCCGCCCCACCCTGCTGGGGCCGCACCCGGAGGCCATCCTCGGGCCCTGCAGGGGATTCGGGTCATGCTGGAGCCCGAAGTGGGCCCTGACCCGCCCTTCCTGCCCCCTCTGCTCCAGGGCAAGGAGCTGCTGGCGCAGAAGCTGCCGCTGTGGCAGCAGGCCTGCGCCGACCCCAACAAGGTCCCGGAGCGCGCCGTGCAGCTGCTGCAGCAGCTGGCGAACAGCGACGGCGCCGTGCTCCCCGGCGCGCTGTCGGCCTCCAAGTCCAGCCTGCTCATCTCCGACCCCATTCCCGGGGCCAAGCCCCTGCCGGTGCCCCCAGAGCTGGCCCCGTTTGTGGGGGTGAGTGCTGGGCCCTGGGAAAGCCCGTGGGTGTGGGAGGGCGGCCCCCCACAGCGATCGGCGTCCTGCTGGGGCCAGTGCCCTCCACGCCGGCCACGGCTGAGGCCGCCGGCCGGGCCCCTCTGCAACCCCGCGCCCTCGCCGCCTCTCCCCACAGCGGCTGTCCGCCCAGGAGAACGCACCCATCATGAATGGCGTCTCGGGCCCAGACAGCGAAGACTACAGCCCCTGGGCTGACCGAAAGGTGGCCCAGCCCAAGCCCACGTCTCCCCCGCAGCCGCAAACCAAGATGAGCGACTCCTACTCCAACACGCTGCCCGTGCGCAAGAGCGTGGCCCCGAAAAACAGCTACGCCACCAGTAAGGCCTGCGCGGGGGCCCCACACCCACCCTTGCGCCCAGCAGTGAAGGCACACCTGCGGGGAGGAGGGGGACCCTGAGACTCTCAAATGTGCGTGTGCGCGGGCACCGCCCTGGGGGCCCCTTCGAGACACTGTCCTGGACCCTCGGCCTCCTCGGGGCGCCCTGGTTGAGCTGGATGGGTGGCGGGGCATTGCCCGGAGCATGTGGGTGGTGCTGGGGCAGCATCGGTAGATGAGGGACACGCTTACCCCCGGGGGGCCTCGCCAGAGGGTTTCCCTATGCACCAGCGGGAAGGCAGAGGCTCTGCCCACAGGGTGGGGGCGGATCGGAGCTGCTCCACAACCCCAGCACCCAGGTCCTTCCAGGATCTGAGTCCACTCGGCCGTGGGGCCTGGCAAGTGCCGGCCAGCACGGACACCCCATCTCCAGGCCGCCCTGGGGCCTCGGAGTGACAGGAGGGTGGCCCCCCTCGCCCCCACGTGGGGCCGGCGCCCCTCACGCCCCCTGTGGCCCGGCAGCCGAGAACAAGACACTGCCACGCTCCAGCTCCATGGCGGCCGGCCTGGAGCGCAATGGCCGCACGCGGGTCAAGGCCATCTTCTCCCACGCCGCCGGCGACAACAGCACCCTGCTGAGCTTCAAGGAGGGCGACCTCATCACCCTGCTGGTGCCCGAGGCCCGGGATGGCTGGCACTACGGCGAGAGCGAGAAGACCAAGATGTGAGTGCGCCGCGGGCGCCGAGGCGGCCCCTGCGTGGGGAGACCGTCGCTGCATCGGGGCGCAGAGCCTGGGTGGCGCAGGCTCCGCCCTCGCGTCCCGCCCTCACTTGCCGGGGCCCCTGGTGTCCCGGCACCTTCCCTGCTGGCAGTGGCGGTCTCCCCGCTGGTGGAGGTCAGAGGTCAGTCCTCCTCCAGAAGCCTCTGCCTCTGCCACGCCTCTGCTGGGCAGAGCTGGGTCCGAGAGGTCGCGCCTTCGTGGCGTCTCGTAATGGGCACGGCTGGGAGGCCCGGCCTGGGACTGCTAGTCGGGGGCTCCACCCTCCCCCCGCCACCGCTGTGATCCGGGTGCAGCTGTCGGTGAGATGGAGTCCCCGCTGGGGCACCGCCGGCCCTGCCACCTGCCCACTTCACAGAGCGGCGGGGCTGGACTCAGCCTCACTCTGGCCTCCAGGTGGCCGCCGCCCTGGGAGGGGCTCCGAGCAGGGATGCCTCCCTCCCAGATCCTGCTGTGGGGTTGCCCTTTGGGCCCCGGCTCATTTCTGCAGCCTGGCAGGGCTGGGTGTGCCCAGGGAGTGGGCACGGTGTCTTGGTGTCCCTGGAACACTGACATGTGTCCCAGTCGGGGGAATGGGTACCTGCATGCTCTCACCGGCCCTCCATTCCAGGCGGGGCTGGTTCCCCTTCTCCTACACCCGGGTGCTGGACGGCGACGGCGGCGACAGGCTACACATGAGGTGGGAGTGGCTGCCCCATGCGGGTGGGTGGCCCTCTGCTCCAGAGAGGGGCTGCGGGAGGAAGGCATGCTGTGGGTGGCACCGGTCAGGGAGGCCTCCCAGGCCCTGTAGACAGAGCTCAGCCGGGCTTCCCGTGGCCTGAGTGCCACGCACCTGAGGTGCTGGCGCGTGCGGGTGTGGCCATCCTCAGTGATGCAGGCAGCCTCGTCCACTGACAGTTGGAGAGGCCTGGGTCCCCCTCCCCACGCTGGGCCGGGGCACGCTCTGCTGCCACCTGCTGCAGGCAGGGTGTGGGAGGGGGACCCCAGCTGCCTCCCGCCAGTCCCCCGGGTCTTGCAGGGGTCCTCAGGAGAGGGGAAGACCTACCCTGGGAGCTGGGGAGGGGCTGAGCGCGTGCTGGGAGGGCAGGGCCCGCTGGAAGGCTGACCCTCCCTAGGGGCAGACACCAGCCTCCCCGGTGTCTGCCCTGTCCACCTTCACACGTGGTTCCGAGGGCGGGTCCGAGGGCTAAGCGCGGCCCTGAGCCTCCGCCCTTGCCCGCAGTCTGCAGCAGGGGAAGAGCAGCAGCACCGGCAACCTCCTGGACAAGGAGGACCTGGCCCTCCCGCCCCCCGACTACGGCACGGCCTCCCGGGGCTTCCCTGCCCAGACGGCCGGCGCCTTCAAGCAGCGGCCCTACAGCGTGGCCGTGCCCGCCTTCTCCCAGGTGAGCACGGCGGGCCTGGGAGGGGGGTCTAGGCCTCAGTGTTAGACACTGCCCCGGACGTGAGCCTGGGCATCACGGCAGCGTTGGTGTCTGGGAGACCCTCCCGAGAGCTGTGGGGCCTTCAGGGAGAGGCGGATGCAGCCTGGTGGAGGCCTCGTGCCTCCAGGGACAGGGCCAGCTGCCCAGGGAGGGGTCAGCCCGCCACCCACTGTGCCTCGATTTCCAGCCTCTGGGTCTGGTGCAGGTGCCGAAAGCTGTGGAGGGCATCTCTAATGCGCCTCGATGGCCCTGGGCCAGCCCAGGCTGGCTTGAGGTGGTCTGCAGCTACCCTCCGCACTCCAGCCTCTGTCAGCCCTGCTTTCCAGCCCATACACCACTGGTTGGGGGTCCTGGGGCCTTGGGGTGGCCCCTGAGGCATCCCCCCCACAACTTGCAGGCACGCTCCCCACTGTGGTGTTCACGGGCCCCAGCCTGCCTGCCCAGGGAGACGCATGTGGTGGGGGGGGGGACAGCAGGTGATCTCTCCTGCCTGGGCCATGAGTGTGAGATGGCACAGTCCCGGGGTGGCTGCTGGCAGACGGGCATCCCTCTGTTGGGGGGGCGGATGTGTTTGCGGGGGCTCTGCAGGCAGCCCCCACACTCAGGTCGGGCAGGGCCCTGCCTTGCAGACCCTGCCCGGCTCCCCAGGGCCTCCCGACTGACCTGCTGTCTTTCCTCCCAGGGGCTGGACGACTACGGGGCCCGGGCCGTGAGCAGGTAAGGGGCTCTCAGAGCTACGCGTGGGAGCCATGGGGAGTGGTCCCCCAAAGGCTGGGCCGGCGCACCCCCTCTGGGGGGCCTGACCGGAGACCAAGCAGTGTCCTGTGCGGGTCAGGGTGAGCCGGGCCTGGGTGCTTGTGTCCGTCCCCGGCCCTGACGGCCACAGGCCCCGGAAGGGCAGGAAGCCCCGTCCCTGGGCTCGGGCCCAGTCCCACAAGCTCCGATGGGCGGCCCTCCCGGAGCACCGCCCTTGTGCTCTGTGCGGGCGGGCGCAAGCGGGTGCTCACGCCAGAGCCTGGTCCCTCCCACCACCCCGGCTCCCAGGGGGCCCGGCGGCCCCTCCACCCATCTCTCGGGCAGCTCTGCTCCCTGGCGGCCAGGTCTGCCTTGTCCCCTCGGCGCACACAGCAGGGGCCCCGCCCGGGCTCTGACCTCCTGGCTCTGGGGCCTCTCCCGCCACCCCGTGCCCAGGGCCGGGTCACCGGGTGGCCGGCCAGCCCTGAGCCGCTGAGGGCTGCCGTGGGGTAGGCATGCAGCCGGCAGCTGTCCTTGCTTTGTCCGCAGCGGCAGCGGCAGCGGCACGCTGGTGTCCACGGTGTGAGGACGCCGACCCCGGGCCGCCGCTGCTCGGGAGGGCCGCGCGCCCCCGTCTGTCTGCTCTCCTCCGGCCTGCTCCTGCGCGCCCGCCGGTTTGTTCTCGGGCCGCCTCCCCCACCCGCCCCTTTCGCCTTTGGTTGGTGACCCCGACTCTGAGACCCTCAGGGCCCATGGTGCTGCCCAGCTCTGCTCCCGTGTTTACACGCCCCCGGTGTCCTGCCCGGTGGGCCCTGCCGGCCCGGCAGCGACTCCCCGCCCGCTGTGCTGAGACACGCTGCCCCTTCCCGAAGGCTCGCCATAAGCCAGCTCTGAAGTTTGAAGAAAAAGAAAAACCTTTAAAAAAAAAAACAAAAAAAAAAATTGAAAACAGGGAAAGGACTTTTTTTCCTGAAAACAAAAAGATATGCATGGACTCCGGTGTACGTACTGTTACTTATGCATCTGACTCCCCTGGCGCGCGCTGACCACCTGTCAAGACAGGGAAGGCCCTGGGGCTCCCGGAGGCTCACGGCCCCGCGGACGCTGTCTGAGGGCCACCCCCACCTGGGGCCTCCTGAGGAAGCTGGCCGCTCCTGTGAGGGAGGCCGTGGCCCAGGCCTGGCCCCCGCCACGAGGCCGGGTGCCCGAGGCCCGCCTTCTCTGTGGACGCTGTTGGACAGTGTACAGGGATTGGGGCATGAGCGCCACTTCGGGAGTGGCGGCCTCACACGGTGCCCTGGTGGGATGGGCCGGGAGCAGGCGCCGCCCGGCTGCACTCGGACATTCCAAAGACTTCCAGAGACCACCCACCCCCCGCGTTCTGGAAAGCGGGTCTTTAACTGGCCCTGTGAGGCAGTCTCCGCCACCTGGCTGCACAGGGCAGGGGCGAGGCCGGACACGGCAGGGCCACCGGGAGGGCGGCTTTGGGTGCCCCACCCACACACCTGCCACCCTGGGGGAAGCAGGCAGCCTTGCCCCCCCAGACACTCGTCTTTTTGTGTGTCTTCATGACTTCAGAAAGGGACACGCTGGACTCA
Organism: Tonatia bakeri; assembly: GCA_004024845.1. NCBI lineage: Eukaryota > Metazoa > Chordata > Mammalia > Chiroptera > Phyllostomidae > Tonatia > Tonatia bakeri. Next base: position 50,500 of record PVIA01003577.1, on the reverse strand, counting down.
GAGGCTACTGGTTCTGCCTCCTCACACCCTGAATCGGGCAGCGGGGGGCAGCCCCCAGCCCCCCCCCCAGCGGGACACGGTGGACGCTCCTCCGACGCCGTGGTTTTGCGAAGCCTCCCTCGGACCAGGGCGTGGCCAGCGGGGCGCGTGGCAGAAGCGCTCAGGACAGGACAGACCCTTCTGTGTCTGAGGAGCACGGGACCCCGGACCCCTGCGGAAGAGCCTCACGTGGAGTCTCCTGCGGACAGGCCCCGAACGCCGGGGTGCCGCGCGGCGGCCGGACGGCCGGACGCAGGCGCAAGACGCGGAGCTCGTGTGAAGGCGTGAAGCATTGAAGATATTTTTCCCGTCTCTTTTTTAAAATCTGGACTGTGCCCTGTGCTGCAGTGGTTTGAATAAAAGTTTTATTTATTCCATCGAGCCGGGTGTAGCGCCTCCTTCCAGCGCCCGCTCGGGCCCCCGCCGCTGCCCGAGGGACGCCTGGGCGGCCGTGTGCGCCGACCCCTGCACACCCCTCTCCCCGGCCCCTGGGTCACGGCCGCCGCGAAACCAACAGTCCCTGTTCCTCCCTTGCAGCCCCGACGTGGAAGTGGCCAGGCTCTGAGCCGCCGTCGCGAGTTAGTAAGTGCCGTGTCCTCCTGCTGGTCAGCGAGCGTGCGCAGGGGCTGCGGGCGGCCCCCTGGCCTCTGCCGGGCATCAGGGCGGGGCCCGGGGCTCGGCCGCCCGCTCTGCTTAGGGCTCTGGGCTGCACTTCCCCTCGGTCGCCCCTCGGGCTCACGGGCTTCCTGTCCAGGCTACTCTGCCGCCGCCTGTGGCGCCGCCTCCGCTGCTGGGTGCGGGTCTGGCCTGCACTCTGTCCAGGTTTCTCACCTGTCTCTGCCGGGTGCTTCAGCCTCGATCAGGGTGGGCTCGCCGATCAGACCTGGGGCTCCTTCGGCTGAGTGGCCCCGGGGGCGTGGGTGTGGGTCCAAGCCTGCCCTGGGAGGGGAGTGCTGCAGTCTTAAGGGCCAGGGTGGGGGTCAGGGGGGTCAGGGCAGCCCCGGGTGAGCTCCGTGGCCGGGGTCAGGGGGTGCGGCAGGCGGGGAGCAGGAGCCTGCTGGCCTGTTGGGGGCAGGGGTGGCAGTGCTCCCGCCCTGGCCTGGCTCCAGGAGGCTGCGCCCAGCTCCCTGCACTGGCCCTCGGCCGCCGTGCCTGGCCGTGTTCTCCAACCCCTCCTGGTGACGGTCCCGTCCTGTCCCCAGAAAGCAAGTGCTGACAGCCAGCAGGGATGAGGGAGCCCACCCTGCTGGGTCCCTGTGCCTCCTTTCCGGGTGGCCCCTGCTTCTTGTCTGTCCCCACCTCCACCACGTCACTGAGGCGGGGACCCTGTGCAGTCGGCACCTTGACGCTTCACAGAGGATGGTGGTCACGACGTGACCCCATCAGGCGTCACTGTCTCCCTCCCTGCAGGGGCCAGACCACCTAGCAGCCCTGTGCTGTGGTTCCCCTGTCACTGCTTTTGTGTGGGTGACAGGGGGCGGGAGTTCCAGAAAGTTCTGGGGACAAATGCACCAGACGTTTGGGAACAGGGTGGAAATGTTGTTTCTGTGGCTCAGTGGCTGTCAGCCCAGCAGTGGCCTGCCACCTGCCTTGCCACCCGTGGTCCTTCCAAGCCATTGGGGGGGTGGCAGTGTCCCTGTCCCTGGAGGCCCCGGAAAGGCTGAAGGCTCAGGGACAGCACCCCTCGGTGTCAGGCAGACCCGGGGCACAGCGGGCACCGGCGAAGCAGGCATGCTCAGCCCCAGGCGCGCACAGCACAGCCTGGCCCCCGACGCAGCCGGGGGTGGGGTGCCAGGAGCCGCTTCTGGTGGATTGCGGGGCCACCAGGGAGGGCACCGAGAAGACCCAGCTCCAGAGGGCCGGCGCGCCAACGCCGGGAAGACCAGCGGGCGACTGGACAAGGAGGCCAGGGAGGAAGTGGAGGCCAGTGCCGAGACGGCCCTGCCGGGGCCTCCCGGCTCCGACGCACCGGAGGGTGCGGGCTGCTTTAGGTCAGGGCGTGGCTGTTCCGGAAGTGCCACTCTCATTCACACGGTGGGCCCAGGAACAGCCCTGCGACCCCGACCCCCCCCCGGGCAGGCGTGTTCCGTGAGCGGCTCTGAAAGCTGCCCCTCGGCGGTGGTCGGAGTGGCAGTAGGGCGGGGCCCTGTGTGGCTCGGTGGCCTGATGGGCCACCCCAGCCGGTGCCCTGGGGCCCTGCCCGGGGCTGCCCCACCCCTCAGTCCTGCGGGGCCTCGGGCCCACTGCATCTGGAGAAGTCCGTTTGTGGCTCGAAAGCCTCTGCTGGTCATGCCTGTGTCCCAGCCCAGGGCAGCTGCTCAGTGGCTCTCGGAAAGGGGACAGCTGTGCCCTCAGAGCCCCCGTGCGGGGCCCCACTGCGCTGCTGGGAGGCAGCCTGGCCTGGTGCCCGCCCTGGCACAGACCAAAGTGCGGCAGGCGGAGGGTCTGCAGGGGGCCTAGGGTCCCAACCTTGTCCTGTCCTGCCGTCTTAGTGCTGACCCCAGCCCCTGCCTGGGGTCACAGAGGCATCCCTGCCAGGGCAGCTCATGAGCGGGCTCTTTAACAGAAGGAACATTTTGGAAGGTGGTGGGTGTGCAAGGGGCCTGCGTGGCCGGAGTGTCTGCTCACCAGGTCTCCGAGCCGTGAGGGGCCTAGAGAGTGTGCAGTAGCCCCCGGGCCCTCAGACCCTGCGGTGAGGACCGGTGGGTGGGCAGGTGGCCCCCACACCGTGTCGGGAGCAGATGAGGAAAGTTGGGGCAGAGGCCAGACACCCTCTGGGTGAGGCCCTTCTGGCCCTGCCTCGGCCCCTGTGGAGGGGGTGTTTGCCACTGGCCCACTCCGGTGTGAGCCCTGGGGTCAGCAGGAGTGCGCTGCCCACACCCACAGCCTGCACCGCTCGGCCCCCAGCTGCGGTTGCCGGCGCCCTTTCCTCTGCTGGGTCCCCGGCTGCAGGTGGACGCACCGGCCCCCCGAGACCACCCGCATTCACCCTGGGTGGGGAGGCCAAGGGCACAGAGTCCCGCTCTAGAACCGAGGCCAGTGGCAGGGGCAGCCAGGGCCTGGGTCCCCCTGTGCCCTATGTCCCACTGGTCACGGCAGATCTGGCCTTGGGAGCCTCCCCTGGTACTGCCCGCAGCACCAACACGTGTCTGCAGAGACCAGGGCTGGAGAGAGGTTCCCCTCGGGACTGGAAGGGCCTTTCCTCTGGGGTGGTGACGCCCCGAATCGGAAGATCTTAATGAGTGACTTAGACGTCACCTTCAGGATGCAGACACCTGTGTGGCCGGCCTGCTCTCAGCAGCTCGCCCTTTTAAAGCGTCAGTCCGAAGCGTCTGTCCCGTAGAAAACACTAAGTCCCCTGCCCCCCCGCCCACCCCGGCACGGCCGCCCAGAGTGCCCGTGGCCCGCCAGCTCCCGTGGACACCGCCGCCGTGCCAGGAGCACCGCCGCCCCAGGTAACGGCCAAGGCGCCGCTTGCTCTGCCCGGAGTGTGGTCCCGTCCATGCTTCGCCGTGTGTGTCGCACGTGCCATCTGTGCTGTCACCCCACAGCCACTGCCCAGCCCTCGCCCTGAGCCTCCGGGGACCCCAGGACCAGGTGGGCGCTGGCCCCGGCCCCTTGTGCCCCTCCCGTTCCATCTCAGCCTGTCGTCTGGCCAGTCCATCTGTCCATCAGCTGCGGCCTCGGGCATGCAGGGGCGGGTGTGGCTCCCCTGGGGGGCAGGTGGCCGGCACCTCTCGGGGAGGGGTCAGCCCCTCTGCAGGAGCTGTGGGCGTCACCCATCAGCCCTGTGGCTGCCAGTGTGCCCGTGCCTTGTGTGTGTCATGCGGCAGGGGATGGGCCCGGGCCCCCTCTGGGACCCAGGACGCATGGGCCGGGCTGTGTCTGTGTTCACACGTGGCCCTCACAGGTGGGCAGCCGCCGAGCCCTGCAGGAGGCTCCCCAGACTTGACGTGGGCCCGCTGGGAACAGAGAGGGAGCCGGTCTGGGGCCCAGGGCCGGTGCGGGCAGGGCAGGGCAGGGTGGGGACGGCGCCCCCTCTTCCCTGGCTCTCCCTGCAGCCTCCATGGCCCCCAGCTCAGAGGCTGGGCCTCAGGGCCCAGGGCAGCCCAGGGGGCATAGCACCCCGCACTCTGCACACTAAATCCCTTCTCCTCTTCTCAGGAACCCCTTCGCCAGCGTCCAGCTGAAGCCAACAGTGACCAGTGACAGGTCTGCTCCCCTCCTCAGCTGATGGTCACACCTGTACCCGTGCACCGGCCCCGCCCCCCACGCCACCTGTGAGCTCTGTCGTTACAGCCTGCGTGGTTGCCCTTCCAAGTTTCACCCACTCCTCCGCCTGCCGGCGCCACACCCACTGCAGTCCAGCCCGGGCTGGGCCCCGGCTGCTCCCACGAATAGGGCACCTGGGCTGTGGCCACAGAGAGCTGCAGGGGCTGACTGCGGCGGCGGCCTGCTGGCCGGGCCGTGGGCAGCGGAGCCTGCCGGGTGAGGGAAGGACCTTCGTCAGCTTGTGGCCAGAAGGGGAGTCTGGCCCCCAGCCCCACACTGCCCGTGGCTCCTTGGTGTCTGCTCAATAAACAGACTGCCCCCTGCCCCCTGCTGTGATCTGTCGGCGGGTGGGGGCAGCCCTGGGGGTGATGGTGGTGGGCACCCCTCTGTCCTAAACCTCCCCCGCCCGAGCCCCCCTCCCACCCACAACTGCTTCAGGGGCCCCAGCTCTGCTCCCTGTCCCGGGGCAGGTGGGGGGTGCCCTGGGCTGGGTCCCCGAGTTGTGTGCCATTGTGGGGACTGGTTCCTGGCGCAGCCTTCCTGGGTGGGCCGCCCCCTCCCTACCCTAGCAGCTCCCACATTTCGGCAGCAGCACCACATTTTGGGGACTATTACTGGACCCGTGACACCAGACATCTGTGGCTGGAGCTCAGCCATGGGGACCAGCCCTGGTGACGGTAGCCCCCATCTGGGGACAAGTCCCAGGCGGAGCGGCTCCTCCCGGACCCTCTGAGCAGCCTGCCCACGCCCGGGATAGGGAGCAGAGGGTGGGCCACTGCGCGTGCCGGCTCCTCACCTCCCAGAAGCTGGAGGTGTGCCGGGTGGGGGCAGGTGGGGGCATAAGGCAGCTTCTTGGGCTGGCAGTACCCAGATGCCCCAACTCCTCACACCGCTCCTGCCTACCTCCCACCCCCAGCCCACCACCACCACCCGCTCCCTTGTGCTGAGGGACAGGCTCTGGGCGGGGGCAGGGCTCCTGGGGGTGTCTGCGGTCCTCCTCATCCTTCCTGAGGCCAGTCCCCCACTCTGCTCTGGGCACAGCAGGGGCCCAGGTCAGTCCCCCTCACCAAGGGCAGTGGGGGGCACCCTCCCTCCTGCCGCACCCACAACCCCCCGGCACAGCCAAGCCTGCAAAGAAAACCCTCAGCCTGAAGGCTGTTTGTTCTTAGCTTGATTTCTCTTAGAAAACAAACAAGGAACAAGAAAACCATTGCACCAGCGTCCTAAGCCTCAAACTAACAAACACAAACCCAGAGCACCCCACCCACACTCCCAAAGCAACGACAAACTTACATCTCTTTGGCAACAATAACTTAAAATCGTAAGCCCGGCTTGGGACAATAGTGGTTACAAAAATAGTCCCTGTGCTGCCCTGCCCCGCCCCGCCCCCTGCCATCCCCATCCCTCTGGGCTGGGACCCCTCACGCTGACACTGGCAGTGCAGGCGGGAGGCACCCACTATCTTTCAGCAGCTGGGCTGGGCAGTTCCCTGCAGAGGAATGCTACCCACACCAGACAGCAGGGGGCGCCTCTAGAATGAGGCTGAGATGGCAGAGGTGGGGTATGGAAGCCCCCCCATCTTTCAAGTTGCCCCCTTGGTTTCAGCAGAGGGGGCAGGAAGAGTCCCAGACCCTTGGCGAGGGTGGGCTAGCATCTAGTGGAGTCAGTGAAGGGGAAATACAGCCACAAACTTTGAGGTAAGGGTGGCGGGGCCCGTGCACCCCAGGGCCTGCCCTTGCACTGACCACCCAGAACCAGGGGGAAGGGGCCAAGGGCACAGGGAGAGGCTGCCCCGACAGGCCTGTGCCTGGCGTCTCACGCAGTGTGGGGGCACAGCGCCCTGCAATGCACCACCCGGAACAGTGGCCAGGGCACAGGGAACACTGCAAAGGGGGTGCTGCCGGGTGGGGGCTCTGGGGCTTCCCTAAAGAAACAGCAGTGTCCGGGAGGAGTCCCGCCCCCAGGGCGGACCGGCTGGCAGGCACAGCACTCCTGGGTCTGCTGTGCTGTGTGGGGCACCGAGGTGCCAGAAGCTGCTACCAACGGCGTCGACTGCAGCCCCACGACGTCGGTCGCCATCCTTGCTGCTGTGGGAGCAGGGCTTCCAAGGGGGGCCACGTGGGCCTCAAGCTTCTTTACAGATGCCCCCAGCACCTCCTGCAGGGCCTGACAAACAGGACGTGCCTCGAGTTCAGGAACATGCTAGGGACAGAAGGCGCCCCTCCCCAGGACTCCCACCTGGTATCCACCCCTGACCTAGGGCCACCGCCCTCCGGCGCCCCCCAGTGCCCACCTGCCTGACTCAGTGGGAGCCCAACAAAGGTCCACGTGCCCTCCCAGCCCTCCTTTTACAGGTGGGAAAACTGAGGCCCGGGCTGACAAGCATCACACACTTGCCTTCTAGTGATCTCATTGGTTCAGGGTCCGTTCAGGACAACTGTGCAAGGACAGTGGGGAAGGGGGTGGGTCTGCCCTGGGAACAAGGTGACCAGGAGGCGTTTGAGTGGAGGTGGGCTTTCATCGAAGCCAAGCTGAACTTGCAAGAACTTGGCGGTGGTTAGGGAACCACCTGGCGGGAGGAGCCCGCCAGTCTGAGGCCAGCACAAAAGTGCACCGCGGACAGAGGGCGAGCTGAGGCCCCGGTGCGGCCCGCCGGGCAAGAACCCGCGGGTCTGAGACTCGCGGAGTCCGGAGTCAGCAGGGAGGGTGGGGCCGGCGGTTGAGGCAGACCAGCAGGGGCTGGGGAGGTTTTGGTGGCAGAGGCTGCCGCAGGTTTTGGGGGCCTAAGGCCAGGCAGAGGGCAGGTGAGGGCGCTCAGCGCCCAGCCTGTGCCTCCGAAAAAACGAGGAGACGCGAGGCCTGAAAACCAGGCAGCGTCCAGCCTCGGCCCAACAGGCGGGGAGGCGAGGCCTCCCGAAGCGCCCAGACGAGCTGGCCTGCGCGCGAGCCTCCATGCCCCGTTCGACCACGGAGCTTGTACGGAGGAAACGAGTCTCGGCCTGCCGCTGCACTGCCCCGCTTCGCCGGGCCCTCCCGCCAGTCCCACCGCAGCTCACCACCCACGCGGCCGGCGTCCGGGTCGGAGACGTGCGTGATGGAGAAGCGAGACGCTGGCGCGGGAGAGACGGTGAAACGCGAGAAGGGGGCGGGCGAGGCCGGCTTGGCAGGCGCGGCGGGCGCGGCGGGCTCGGTGGGAGCGGCCAGCGCGGGCTCCCGGGCGGGCGCCTGCGGTACGCCGTGGTCCCACTGGAACCCTGCGCCTGCAAAACGGCCGGAGGTCACGGAATTCCGCGATCTGCAGGTAACCCTTGCCTCCCTAGGCGCCGCCAGCCCGGCCCCGGAAGTCCCAGTTCGTTGCGTCGCCCCCGCCGCGCCCGCCCCGTCCACTCCTCGAAGACGGGGGACCTGGCCACGCCCTAGAAGCCCCGCCCCGAAACATCGCCCCGCCTACTCTGTAGACGCAGAGCCCAGATCCCGCCCTAGAGGCCCCGCCCAAGACACCTCGCCCTCGCCCTCGCCCTCGCCCCCCGCCCCCGGAAGGCCCCGCCTCCAGCTCACCCTCTTGGACTGTGAAGCCGTCGGGGGAGCTTTCGCCCCGTCGAGGCCGGCAGGGGGCGCCGGGGGAGCCGGGACTGCCCGCGAGGAACGCAGGGGGCGACTTCTGGGCTCCGGGGAAGGGCTCCCCAAGCTCCCGGGTGGGACTTTCCTACGAGGTCAGAGCAGCCTGTGAGACCGGCCGCCAGCACTGGCCACTCCCACCGCTTTCCGTCTCGCGGGGGTCCCCACCTGCGCGCACAGCCTGGGGCAGCCGCCCACCTGGTCAAAGAGGTAGACGGTGACGTCGTCAAAGAAAGACACGGCTTTCTTCTTGCGCTCCAGGTCCTCGCAGAAGGCCTCGGTCAGCAGGCCGGGCATCTTGAGCAGGCTGCGCAGGTGGCGCGCGCTCCGGCTCTCGGCCACCACCACAGGCACGGGCGGCGCCTCCTCCTCGCTCTCCTCGTGGGGCTCCTGGACGCTGTAGCAGCGGAGCTCCTCGTCCGACTCGTCGCTGTCCTCACTGTCCTCCTCGTCCTCCTCTGGCCGGCCCTCCGGGGCTGCGGGGAGTCCCGGCAGGGCCAGGCAGAGTGAGGCTTTGGGGGCTCCTGGGTCCCCTGTCCGTTCCCGCAGGGCTGACGGCAGTCCCTGGGGCTCTTGGGGCTCCTGGAGCTCAGGGCCGTGGCTGTCTGAGCTCTGCGGGACGGGAGTCAGCAGGAAAACTTTGGAAGGCCCAGAACTGGGCGCTGGTGACCCCTGAGCTGGGCTTTCGGCCCAGGGAGGCTCCCTCCTGGGGCCTGTGGGGCAGGTGCTTGGTCCAGGGCCAGAGTCCTCATGCAGTGACAATGGGGACACCTCCCTGGGGTCTGGGCTCTGCACCTCCCCAGGTGCCTCAGACTCAGAAGGCAGCTGGGCAGGCTGCAGCCCGGGGCTCTGCGGACTCTCCAGGTCTGGCTCTGGCCCAACAGCCCCGCTCCTCTTCCCCAGGCCCAGCAGGGGCTCGGGCTCCGTGTCCAGGTCTGAGAAGTAGGCTGAGTCACGGTAGGGGTTTTTCTCGCTGAGGCCGCTGAGAGAGGCCGAGAGCTGAGTCTCCGCCCCAGGGCTCTCACCCTCCGAGGCCAGTCCCCCGAAAACCTCAGGCTCACGTGGCTCGTGTGCCTCCTTGAGCACAAACTCAGGGGACTCGTAGTTCTCAGTGTCATAGCCGCTGTCCAGGGCCCGGGGCTGCCCTCCAGAGGGGCCAGCAGCCGACGGGCTGAAAACCTCACAGCCCCCATCGCTGGCCGAGGACGGGATGTCCAGCGAGTCCAGGGAGTCGGGGGTGCCCACCTGCTTCTGCAGGCAGCGGAACACCAGCGTCACATCCCGCTTCTCGGCCCCGGGGCCGTCACTGGACAAATCAGTGAAAACACCAGAAGTGGCCTCAGTAGTGTCCTCGTCCCCACTGCCTGGTGCCTCCAGGGAACTGCTGCCACTGTCCCATGTTTGGGCTGGCTCCGTGGCAGCTGCCTGGCCGCTGGGAGGTGTGGGCACAGCAGGAAGGTCAGTAGGGGCGCCGGCCTCCTCGGCAGGAAGCAGGGCTCCCTCTTGGGATGGGGACGGGACGGAAGCAAGGAACCGCTGAGGTCCTGCGGAGCCCTCAGCCTCCTCCGCAAGCCTGGGCTCTGTCTCAGGGCTGTTGCCCCCACTCCCAGCTGCCTCTCTCCAGGGGGGTGTGAATAGGCTGGTAGCAGGTGGCAGGCCTTCAGCAGGACACAGGCCGGGGAGGTCAAAGCAGCGGCCCAACTCCTGGCCAACGGAGACCCCCTTTGGCCCAAGGGGAGTCTCTCTGGGGTCCTCTGGGGCCAGGGGGTGGCCCCGCTCAGGGACAGCCCATAGGGGCTGCTTCCTGCCAGGGCGGCAGTCTGCATCGCTGCCTGTACAGCCCGCGTCCCAGGCCTCAGGGGCTCGGCCGCCGCTGTTGTTGTTGGCCGACACATTGGAACTCCAGTGTCTGTGCTGCGCGGCCCTGCGGGCCTCGGCCTCCCCCGGCTCCTCCCTGCCGGGAGACAGCCGGGTCCCTGCAGTCCCGGAGGCGTGCGTGCCCAGCGGGTCCTCAAATAAGGGCGGGCAGAATGTGGGTACGCCCCAGTCCGCATCCTCCACTCCAGGCTGCACCGGCATCAGGCCCTTGGGCGAGGGAGCGTGCGAGGGGCAGGGCAGGCCCTGGGCGCAGCTCCTGCCCAGGGGGTGGTCGCAGTGGCCCCAGAGGCCATCTGTGGATGGCGCCTGGCCCAGCAGTGGCTCCATAGCCAGCGAGGCGGCAGCACTGCCATCTGAGTCCTTGTCGTGGTCCTCCCCCTCAGAGCTGGGGGCCGCGACACAGGGGTTAGGGGCGCAGCCAGCGCAGTCGGGGTCGTGGCCAGCGGCGGGCGCTGGCTCCTCCAGGCGGATGAAGTACTCGCTGCCCACAGAAGGGCTGTGCGCGCTGAGAACAGGCACCACCCCAGGTGGTGCGCTGTCGGGGGCGCAGAGCTCCTGCAGACGCACTGCGCAGCCGGGGCTCGACACGCCCCCCGGCGGTGGGAAAGCGTCGCCGCCGCGGCCCGCCTCCCACTTGTATTCGAAGTTGAGGCCGCGGCTCGTCTCCGTCACCGTGAGCACGTCGTCGCCATCGGCGTGGAAGCCGTCGCCCGCGAACTGCTCCAGCAGCGGGAAGGACGAGGCGGCCGCCAGCTCCCCCGCGCCCGCCGACCCCGCCCCGGGGCCCGCGCCGCCCCCGCCTGGCCGCAGGGAGCGCCAGCGCCGCTCGAACTCGTCCTCCGCCGCCGCGGCGCCGGCGGCGCACAGGCAGGAGAGCAGCAGGTGCACCTCCTCCGCGGTCGGCCGCTGCTCCGGCTGCAGCCAGCAGAACTGCATCACCTCGTACCTGCGGGGCGGGAGGCCGGGCTCAGGCCACTCCCCCACGCTCCTCCTGGGTCCCACCCTCCCCAACCCCCAAGCCCACTTGGGACTGAACCCATCTGCCCTCTGTATAAGGGTCTCGGGCCCCCTCCTCACACTGAGAATTCTTGAGGGCAGTTAAAGGATTCTCCCGCTTAAATAAGAACCCAAATCTCGGTGGAGGTGGGCACAGCAGCTTGGGAGCCAGCAATGGGCCTGTCACCTCCCCCCACCCCCCACCGCCAGCAGGTGAGTCTGTGCTTTGGGTAAGGAGTCTGTTGCCCGGTGGGTACAGCGTGGGACCCAGAGGTCCCAGCTGGTCAGAGAGGAGCCAGGATGAGCTGGAAGCCCAGGTGGTCGGGAGCAGCTTCCTCCATGGGGACTCCAAGTCCCCGCTTGTCCCCCATTTCCTGCTGAGGACACCCCATCCCGGCCTGCCTCACTGGGTCCTCACCAGCGGTCTGACAGCGCCAGCGGCAGCTGGGGCTTGGGCAGCTTCAGCTGCTGCTCCCGGACGGCGTAGGCCAGCACCTGCCGGTCCGAGTGCTGGGGGTAGGGCTGCGCGCCCAGCTCGAAGAGCTCCCAGATGGTCACGCCCAGGGACCTGCGGGCGGCGGCCGTCAGAGGAGGCTGGCACCGTGGGCGGGGCACCACCGCACAGGATCTCGGGGCACGGGGCACCGAGCGGCAGGTCCCGTCATCACACCAGCCTCTCGGGGACACCGGCCCAGAGGGGCCTTCCTTCAGTGCATGGGCAGGACGTGCCACCCGGCCAGCCCAGCCTGTGCCCCCGGCGCGGAGGCAGATAAAAAGCAGCCTGGCCTTCCACAGCCCCGTCCATGCGGGTGCTCATTCATTCGTTCACGCGCTCTCCACAGTGGAGACAGACCCACACCAGGTCCGGGAGCGGCCCTGGCACGGCTCCCCGTCCCCGCAGACGCCAGCGGAGGCTGGAGGGGCTGTGCCAAGACTGAGGGAGGGGCGAGTCTGGGGACGTCCCAGGTCAGCCGGCGTGGACTGGGGAATGTGCAGGCCTGCGGGGGAGGTGGGGGTTGCGGGGCACAGCAGCTTCACCCAGCTGTCCCTGGAGGCTGGGGGCATGAGGGTCAAAGCAGATTTGGTAACAGTGAAGTCACGATGGCCTGGGGACTGTCAAGGGGACACCATTCCATGAGCAGCAGGGTGAGCGGGCAGGGGAGCATCAGAGAGGGAACGGCGTGTCCACTAGGGGGCACCATCCAGCAGCTTCGGGGGCTGCCCATGGTAAGCTCAGGAAGGGGACCGCTCCACGGGATCAAGCTCTAAGCATCCATCAGGAGCTGAAGGGAGGCCAGGACGAGGTCTAGGGGGCTGGGAAGAGGTGGGAGGGGGAGACAGGGGCTGGTCCAGGCCGGGGATGGCCTTTCCGTTCTCAGGCCTTCATAGGCTGCAGCAGGGGCTCTGCGTGCCAGCTCGGCGCCTCCCGCCGGCAGTCTGGGGACAGCCCCTCTGCGTGGGAGCGGGGCGGGGCCTCCTCTCGGCGGTGCAGCCTGGCCTCCCCCTGTTGGCGGGCCTTGGCCTGGGGGTCCTGGAGGGCAGGACTGCCTCCGCAAGCCCTGCCAGCCCACGGCACTGGGCCACTGCCACCCCTGTGACCTCACCTGGGGCCACGTGTGGCCACTTCCTACAGGGTGATGAGGCTGGACGGACGGGCATGTCCTCACACAGTGACCCTTGCGCAGCCAGGCCGCATCCATTCAGCATAGGGACCGGCGGGGTAAGCGGACTCAGTCCCTGCCTCTTCGCAGCACGCCCGCTCTGGCAACCGGCAGCACGGCCAGCAGGTCTGATGGCTGCGGGCGGACCCCGGGACCCGCACTCACCACACGTTGCTGGCCTTGGTCTGGTCCACCACCAGCAGGTTGCAGTGCACCTCGTCCACCAGCTCGGGCGCAATCCAGCGCAGCGGCACCCACAGCTGGTCCGCAGTCACGAAGTAGTCCTCCTGCGGTGCGGGACACGTCACTCTCCAGGCCCCGCCCCGCCCGCCGGCCCCGCCCCGCCCGGCCGCCGGCCCCGCCCACTCACTCTGTATTTGCCGTGAGACAGGCCGTAGTCGCCGATCTTCACCGTCAGGTCGGCTGTGAGCAGGCAGTTCCTCAGGGCCAGGTCACTGGGGAGCGGGAGGTTGGGGTCAGCGGGCCGTGCGGGCCAGGGCTTCCAGGCCACCGAGGGGGCTGGGCCGCTCGTCATAAGAGCGTCCTGGCTCCGCTCCGTGGGTGGGCAGGCAGGGGCGTTGGAGAGGCTGCCCCCACCCCCTCCAGACGGAGCCCAGGCTCCTGGCCCAGCACTGGGCCCTGCAGGGGGTCCACGTGGACAGGGGCTCCAACGTTACAGTGTAGATGAGGAAAACAGGGCTCAGAGAGGTCACGGCCCTGCGGTCACTCCCCCGACTTCTCGGACACCAGCCTGCTGACTCGCCCCTTGGGGGCCGGCCCGCCCTGGGAGTCTGCGCGCCTCCCTCCTGCCCACCACCCCCGGCTCCTCCAGAGGGAGGTGTCGGCTGGGAACTGAGGTCCCCAGTGTCCCAGGGGGTCCCGCCCTGCCCACAGGGGGCCCAGGTTGGGGTGAGGGTGTGGAGTGCCCGCCTGCAGTGGCACCTTTGCCCCAGCCCAGCCGAGGCCTGGGCTGCGGGGGTCTCCCTGCCTGTGGGGGTTGGGGAGGGGGGTCTGGGCACGGGGCACCAGGGTAACCATGGGGCAGGCCCACGTCCACGACAGCTGGCGGTGCAGGGACTGCGGACGGGGCTGTGCTTGTGGGCGTGAGTGGCGTGTGGGCGCGGCAGGCGGGCCGGAGGCTGGCAGCCGCCCTCCTCAACAAAATCACTGATGCTGGAGTCGCCTGCGCCATCACTCAGCACCAGGATGTTGTTGGGGAGGACGGCCCGAGTGGCGCGGGGCCTCCGTCGCTTCTTCGGTGCGCCCCCGCCTTTCCGACTCAAGGGGCCAGGGCCAAAATCGGGACAGAGCCGCCCCCCACCCCCAGGCCTGAGGGGGATGGGAGAGGGGGGTCCGGTGTGGGGTCACAGGGCGGCACCGACTGCCTCTGGGATGGAGGCCGGGGCTCGGGCCCTGTGGTGCTTCTGCCTGGGGCCAGCTGGACGGTTCGGGCTGTGCCACCGAGCCGACCTGTGAGGCAGGTGTCTGGCCCCCACCTGCCTGCTGTGTTTCGTGTAATGAAATCACTCTGCACAGCAGCCCCCAGAGGCTGCATGAGTGCAGGCCCTCCCGCAGCTCACACAGAGGCCCAGGGCCCCGGGTTCGCGGCCGCCCGCACCCTTACCTGTGCACGTAGTTGTGGCGGTGCAGGTGCAGGACGCCGCAGGCCACCTCGCAGGCCATGCGCTGCAGGGTCCGAGGGTCGGGCGCCATGGACTCCGCTGCCCGGCAGCTCCGCAGGTAGCCCTTGAGGTCCCCCTGCCGAGAGGGGCAGCTCCGTCATGTGCGGTCACCCACCGCTCAGCCCCTCCCCCCACTCAGGGCCAGCAAGGGCAAACTGGGGCACTGCAGGTGGGCGCCCAGCAGAGCCGCTGTGTCCACCACCCAGGGGTTGGCTCCCCGAGGGATGAAGGCAGGCAGCCCCCTGGGGCTAGGGAGGCCACATTCCCCACACAGACCGCTGAGGCCCAGTGGTGGGCAGCAGACAGGCCACATGAGCGGTGACGCTGAGCCAGGACAGAGCCCCGGGCAGGTGAGCGGTGTGCTGGGGCCACACCGTGACTGGCCGACACCACCGAGCTCCAAGGAGGGCCAAGGGCAGGGCTCCAGTCAGGAGTCCAGAAAGCCGACAGCCAGGCCTACATACCCCGAGGCCCCCCGTCTGCCAAGGATGCCTCCGGGTGGGCAGGCGGCTCAGCTCAGTGGCAGAGCTGGGCCTGTGGGGGGACCTGGGGACAGTCTGCAGACACAGGCGCCTCTGGGAGGCCCACAAAGTGCACAGAGAGGTCCTCAGCTCAGCACAGTCCTCTCTGGGGAGCTACTGGGCCCGCCTTCCCGTCCCGCCCCGGAGGGGAGCTCAGGGCGGACCCGGGAGGGCGGGGCGGGTGACTCACCATGGGGCAGAACTCCATCACCAGCAGATAGGGCGTCACCTCGGCGCACTGGGCCAGGCACCGGAGCAGGTTGCTGTGCTGCAGGGCCCTGCGGGAGCCAACAGGCTGCCCCCCTGACGCCCACGCAGGGCAGGAGGGGGCAGACAGACAAGGAGGGGGGCTGGGAGGGGGACAGCACAGAGCTCGCCTGGGATCGCGGCCGGGGCTCGGCACAGCCCACCCCCCTCCGGCCGCACCACCGGCCCGGGCGCCACCCACCTGTAGGGCTGCGCCTCCTCCAGGAACTGCACCTGCTCGTGCACGCCGGCGCTGGCCTTCAGCTCCTTCACCACCACCTGCGTGCTGCTGAGACCCCAGTTCGCCTCCCCCAGGAACACCTGCGGGGGCGCGCGTCAGCGCCCTGCCCAGAGGGCGCCCCTCTCTGCCCCGCTGCACGCGTGGGACAGGGGGCCTGGACCCCTCCCGGTGAACCCCTTGGCTGTGACCTCCTGTCTTTGGCTGTTCTTGGGGCTCTCTGGTAGGGGGGAGCCCCAGTGAGGACCAAGGACCTGGCTGCCCCGCCCAGGCCGGGGGTCAGGGAGAGGCCAGGACCAGGGTGCCGCTCCCGAGCCCGCTCCCAGCCCCCTCCAACCCCCTCCCGGCGCCGGACCCAGGACAGCACAGAGGGGCCCAGCAGGGCGGGACCCCAGTTCCCCAGGGGCAGCTCCCAGGAGGAGCAGTCTCCACACCCCCCACCCTCCACGCAAGAGAGGGGCCCACGACATCCACCCCTCCCACCACAGTCACAGCTCACCTTCCCAAACCAGCCGTGGCCAATCTCCTCCAGGTACAGGAGGCCGTGCCGGCCCAGGCCCGCGGGCCTGAGCAGCTGTGCTGCACCGGGGCGGAGGCGGGGGCTCAGGGACCTCAGTCAGCCCCCGCCTCCACCCCGCCCGCCCTCCCTCCGCCCCTTGGTGGGCTTCCCTAGGAGCCACACCTGGGGGCGGCCATCAAGGGCAGGGTGCCGGCTGCCCAGAGGAGCCGTGGACCTGCAAGGTGCATCAGGGCATCTTTCTGCCAGGGCCTGGGAGAGCCGTGCCCCGTGCCACAGGGACACGCCAGGCTGGGGACCTCAGGGCCTGGAGCCGGACTGTGCTCGGGCGGTGCGGGCCTGCAGTGCGGCTGGGCTGGAGGCTGCAGGGAGGCCAGTGGACCGGCCCGTCCCCTCACCCCTGCCACAGGCTGGCATTCCAGCGCCAGGCACGCCAAAGGCCCCTTTGTTGGGGGCTGCTGGCCCCGCCCCACACGGGGCACACTGGGCCCATTCTCCTGCCGGCCAGCGGGGCGAGGTCAGCGGGGAAGGGCCAGGGCCCACTCTTGCCCTCCTGCACCCCAGGGATTCCCCAAATTCTGCTCCCACGCCAACTGCCTGGAGGGCCCTGGGAATGTTGACCTTGATGCTGAGCAGAATTTAGGGGGCGCGTTTACTGGACCCTGAGTTCTGGGGCTGCTTCCACTAAGCCCCAACCTGCCGGTGCCCCTCGGGCCCAGGGTCGCCCCAAGGAAGCTCGGTGGGCTTGGGGCAGGAACGGAGGTGGGAGCGTGGCACCTGCCCCAATGGGAAAACTGTCCTCCCAGCCTCAGGAGGTATGTGGGCTGGGGTGAGGGCGCTGGGCTTCACCAGGAGCAGGGCCCACTGCGCCTGGCGCCGGGCTGGCTGTACCGCTTCCCTGCTGCCCAGGTCCTTGACCTCTGACCTCCAGGGGACTGCCCCCAGCATCACCCAAACCAGGGACCTCCTGGTGGGACGGGGGCGACCTTGGCTGCTTTCAATGACTGACCATTTGGGCCACTTGGGTATTTCTTTTCTCCACGGCTTTAAATCCCTGCTCTTGTGTTTGAAATTCACTGTTTGCAAGTGAGCGCCCTCCCAGTGAGAGCAGCCCCCACCCCCCTCCCCCCGCAGTGACCTCCTGTGGCCCAGGTGTCCGTGCCTCCGGGTCCTATGAGTCACAGACCTGTGTCTTTTCAATGTCTCCTTGTGTCACTCCCTGAAGGGCGCCTCTCGACCTTGGTGAGACCCGTGAGGGCCCTGGAGCCCCAATGCTGACGCAGGGAGGGGCTCTCAGTGGGGAGCCCCCACCCACGGGCCCTGGGGGGCCCTCAGGTGTTTCTGGGCAGAGCACCACCGCCCCTGAGACTGGCAGGAAACTCCAGCGGCTGGGAGACTCTTCAGAGTCCCAGGCACGCATTCCCTGGCGGTGACAGGCCCAGCCTGGGGCGGTGGCCCCTGGGTGGCCCCTGGCTCCTCACTGGCTCCCAGTGCCCAGCAGTGCAGGTCCAGGCTCAGAGACCCCCACAGCCACCAGGAAGGCTGGGGGCCGCCAGCAAAGGGCCCACTTTCAGGGCTTCACAGGGCGGTCCTTGGAACGGATGCCCGATTCCTAGCCTGCCAATGTCCTGCAGACGCTGGCAAGAGTTGGGGGGCAGGGGCAACACCTGTGGAGCCCTGGGCCCTGGGGCTGGCAGCCGGTGGCCCCCCAAATCTCCCCGGGGCTCCACCAGTGCCTTGGGGCCCCCAGCCCATGATAAAGGCTCCAGGGTGGGTGGCATCTGGCCAGGCCCGGCACAGAAGCAGGTGGGCGGGCCTGCCGCACACCCCCAGGGCCTGAGTGAAAGGCCCATTCACGAGCGCCCACAGAGGGAGCCTCAGGAGCCCCTCCTCCCTGAGTGGGTGCAGTGGGGGCCGTGTCCCTGTGTGGCCGGCTGGCCAGCCAGGTGGCTGAGTGGGAGTCTGGGCTCAGGCATCCCAGGGACACGAGGACCCTCGCCCCCCAGCACACAGCTCCCAGCAGGAGGGGCACACGCCAGCCCCTCACCACCCCTTCTGGCAGCGTGGCTCCTGAGCCCCGAGCCCACCCTGCGGCACCCCCGGCCCCTGGGAGCAACTCACCGGAGCGCCCGGGCTGCTTGGCCATGGGCAGCGACACCTCGGTGAGGGGCAGGACATACACGTCGGGCCCGTTCTGGGCGGCGGCCGCAGGGGAGCCCTGTGCCGAGAAGTCGGCCGCGTACTCTTCCCCCTCCGCATTCTCAAACTCCTGGCCGGGGGTGACAGCGGGGGCGGTGAGCTCCGCAGGGGGCGGGGGCGGGGCAGGCTCTGAAAGGCCTCTCTCCTCCCGCGCCCAGCTCCCACCTACCTCCCCTGGAGCTGGGAGGGGAAGCCCCCATCCCGTCGGTTGGCACCCCTCACCCGTCTCCTCGCTTCCAGGGCACACGGCACACCCACGGACCCTCTGTCCGCTGGGCCCCCAGCTGCCCCCAGGGCGCATGGCCTCTGCCTTCAGATGGCAGCCCGCCGCCACCCTGGCCAGGCCGCCTGCCCAAAGACAGCCCCGAGCTCCTGTCCTGGCGCGGCCGCCGCAGGGGCGGGGCAGGGGAGCCTCCCGAGGGTCCGGGTCGGGGAACCCACCTGTCCTCAACCCCCGCCCGGCACCCTGCCACCTACCACAGCCATCTGCCTGCCGGCCGCCCCGAACCTTGACCAGGACGGGCCCGCAGTCCACGCCACACCTGTCTGTCAGGGGCGGACCCTCCCCGGCCACAGCTCAAACCCAAGAGCCAAAGTCTGCAGAGCCCCTGGGCCTGATGCCCCAGCGAGAGCCCTGCTGCCAGCCTCCGCCCCGCCAGCCCCACTGCCCGGGGTGGGGCCTCCGTGGGGACGGGTGTAGGCGGGCGCCGGGGGAGCCCGGCTCTTCACCTGCCCGGTGCTGTGTGCCTTGGGGCCCTCCTTTCTTGGGCCTCCATTTTCTCAGCTGGGAGGCCTTGAGTGTCCCTGCAGGCCCGTCCTAGTCTGCACCCAGGGGGACAGGGCCACTGAGGGTGGGGCGAGGGCGGGGGTCCCCGGCCCCGCCCCACCCCAGCCCATTACCTGCCGGCGCCCCCCGGTGGCCTGCCAGAGCGCGCTGGCGCAGCGGGCGATCAGGTAGGGCAGGGTGAGCATCGCCAGCCCAGCCCCTACCCCTGCACAGCCCCAGGCGGGGACCCTGTGCAGGCAGACCGGCACCCTGGGAGCACTGGTGCTGGAATGTTCTGGCACCATGGCCCCAGGCGGTGAGGAGGGCGCCTGTAGGAGGGCCCTATCGGGCCCTCGTGTGGGGCCTTGTTCTCACAGAGAACAAGAGGGGGCTGACTTCCACAGCAGCCCTCGTCCCACCCCGGGCCCCGCCCCCTGCCCTTCCGCGAGCCCCCAGCTCTGGCCCCGGGGCCTTCCAGAAACACACCAGCGTCACCTGCAGGTCAGAGACCCTCCTGCCACTTCAGCACCGGCTCCCCAGCTGAGGGGCTCAGGCCCCCCGAGGTTCTGGGAGGGCGGCTGAGCCCCCAAGGTGGGCTCTGTCAAAGGCGAAGGCCTTTCCATCACCCTGAGTGGGGGGGCGCCAGCTCCTCCTCCCGCCCTCCCTCTGAGGGGATAGGTGTGGGGGTCAGGGCTAGTCCTCGAAAATGGCTGCGGTGGGGGCCACCTAGCGGGGTGGGCCACCGGGGGGCCCCCTCCCAACCTCGCCAGGCCCAGGAATCCGACCTCCAGCCAGGGCGGGGCTGCCCGGTGGGAGGGTGGACCCCTCGGTTGCCAGCTCTGTGCCAGGTCAGCAGGAGCTCGGCCCACACGGCCCGGCCTCTGGTCGGGGTTCTTGGCTCCCAGCTTTCCCCTCTGGGGCTGTCCCTGCTCAGAACCTCCACTGGGCGCCCAGCAGCCTGTGGGCTTGCAAGATGGGAGAACAGCACCCAAGGGTGCCCCTTGGCCACTGCCCTTGGAGGGAGCTCTGCCCTGGAGGGCAGCCAGAGGACCATGCTGGGCAGCCCTAGGGTGTCAGCACTGCTGCGCACAGTGGCCCCGGTCCAGCTGCACTCACCCTCACCGGGCCCACCGCCAGGGAGTCCTGGGCAGCCAGGTGGTTTGGGTGCCAGGGAGCATGTCTCCCCTCTTCTCCCCTGACCCTCGAAAGGCAGGGTCCCTGGGCCTTTGGCCCCCTCCCCCAGCAGCTAGGAGCCCCCAGCGGCCCTCCGGAAGGCCCATCCTCCCCCTTCAGAGGACCCACCTTGTGCCCAGAGGCTCGACCCTGAGCTGGAACATGACGGCATGAGGCCGTGACCCCACGGAGGGGCCCAGAGGAGAGAGGCTGTGGGCCGGAACCCCTGAGGGCCCCAGGGCTCTCTGTCGCCAGCCCAGGAGGAGGCACCATGGGACCCCAGCCGGGGTCTGTGTGGTCCGCCTCCCGGGACCCCACCCACAGCCCCCGGCCTGGCCTCACCTTGAACCCGACGCCGCCCTTCTTGCAGCACAGGCAGGCCAGCATGAGGGCGATGACGGCGAAGAGGCCCGAGAAGGAGACGGCCACCACAGCCAGGGAGGACGACCAGGACAGCTCGCTGAGCGGGGTGCCGCCTGCGGGGAGAGAGCCGTCAGCCTGGCCCCTGCGGCCGGGCCCCCTCAGCACCCACTCCCCATAAGGGCACAGGGGCAGCCACGCCCCTGCCTCAAGCCCCCAGCTCCCCAGCCCTGGCTCCTGCTCCGGGACCCCACAACACCCGAGCCTGCAGTCCCTCAGCCGGCCACCAGGTGCCGCTCTGGTCTCACCCGGGGACGCCGGGCTGGTGAAGCCACCCGAGCCTGCCCACCTCCCCATTGTGGGGGTTCCTGAACAGCGGTCCTCGAGGTCAGGGTCACAGGGCTTTGGGGGACCCCTGACATCTCTCTCAGGCTCCAGTCGCTCCCCCTGACCTTCTGCAGCCTTGCCATCATTGCCAAAGCTCTGAGGGCATGGCTGGGAAAGACTCTGCATCCCCAAGGGGACAGGGGGACTCAGCCCCACTAAGTGGGGCACACTGGGGAGCCGGCCGCTGGGCACAGCCACGTGGGGGCACAGCTGGGGGCAGGGCTGTGGGAGGCAGGGGGACTCGCTGTCCTGAGAGGGTGGCACTGTGGCCTGGTGCTTCCAAGACACCTCTGTGCTGAACTGAGCACAATGGCGCCCTGGGACCCCTTCCGTCCTGGGGCCCCACTCAGGCGTCCAAGCCTGCTCCCCACTCCACACACAGGGAAGAGGGGCCAGGGCCGGGCAGGGGACTCTGCTCAGCCAAGCCTGAGACCCATGCACAGGGCAGCCGCACGACGCAGACTGCAGAGCCTCAGGTGGGCACCCCTGCCCCCAGGGCCTCCCTAGGGAGAGTGGGTGTGCACACTCACACCTAAGGGGATGCACCCCACCCTCCATGTGAGGCCGTCCTCCGTGCTCTCGCTCAGATAGCACACGGTGCGTGGGTGCCCACCCACAGCGCACTCGGCCCCAGGATGCACCGTGGCCATGGCGACCCTGGTTGGGGGGGTGCAAAAGCACACACACTCCTGCCCACACACCTGCGCCCTCCTCTCCTGGCTCCCAGGCCCCTCCTCCTGGTGAGCCACCTGTGGTGCTGTGTCTATCGTGAGGATGGTGAGTCAAGATCTCCCCCCCTGGGGAGGATCTCCTGTTCCCCGACTCCTGCATGCCCCCCTCCCTGGGCCGCCCTTCCCCCTTGGGCTGGGTGATACCCACAGCCGGTGTCACCTGCAGGCCCACCTGTCATCACTCCACCCAAGGGCCAGGCTGAAGAAGCTGCAGGCAGGGACCTGGGGCTCAGGATGCCCCTGCCCTCACCCTGGACCCCCCTCAACACCCCTCTGGGGGCAGAGCTGGGGGCAGGGAGCCAGGACACTGGGAACAGGGTGGCAACGTGGCAGGGAGAGGCGGGGCCAGTGGGTGGCTGAGAGCACAGGGGGAGTCCTGGGCCCACCCCCTCGAGGGGACACTGCGGGAGGCGGTGGGGGGTGGGGGGCTGGGGTCCTGGAGGAAGAGCTGGAGAGAGTGTTTCTTTGCCAGTGTGACACGCCCTTCAGAAGCCCCCTTCTCTGCTGCCCCCAGGCCACGGCAGAGACCCCCAGCTGGGATGGGGGCCCCACCCCAGGATGCTAGGACACAGGGGGCTGGCCATCCCAGCTGTGGACATGTCAACCAGCCACGAGTCAGAACGCAGGGCACGTGGCCCGAGAGCTCCAGGCCGACCTCTGAATGCTGTGTCTGGGCCCCGAGAGGGTTAGGGTTTTCCAGCTAAAAGTGATGGAAGGCGTCACAAGAGGTCTCTCAGATAGCACACGGTGACATGAAAACATACGTCCAATAAAGCCCCCTGTTCCAAGCAAACAACTGACCAGGAAAAACAGCTCACAGAACACGTATCACAGGACTGGTGTCATGGCTGTGCAGGCACACCATCAGCAAGAAGGGGAAAAACTCCGAGACCTCAAAACAGGGACAAGGAAATGAAACCGAGTCAGCCGGGCCAGGAGCGAGCGCCGCCTGCCGAACCCACAAGAACAGGTGCAGCCTCGTCCCGAGTCGGGGGGACGCAGGTCGAAGCCCCTGTCCGGCTCTGGCTGAAACCGGTGCACCAGCCCCCGTGGCCCAGGCTCCGGCGACCGGTCAGGCATCCCCAGGAGCACAGGGCCGGGGACCCCCATCTGGAACCTGACCTCAGAGAGTGGCCTGGCGGACAGAGGTCGGGGACCGGAGGAAGGAGGGGTGAGGTGGCCGACCGTGAGCTGACACGCTCTGCACGCGGAGCTCACTCAGGTGTTTCCAGGAGTAAACCCCGTCTAACGAGGCAGCAATAATGACAATTTCCACGGGCATCAGGTTAAACGGCGACGACCGTGGACCTGACACCGGCACTCAAACGATGACGGTAAGAAGGTTTTTCGCCCTCGCCCTCTGCCGGTGGGACGGCACTGTCCGCAGCTGCAGGGGAAGACAGGACGGAGGCGCCTCAAAAAGTTACAAATGGAGCTGCCTCGTAACCCAGTGACCCCACTTCTGGGCGTGTGTCCCAAGAAACCCAAACCACGGATCCGAGAAGACGTAACACCCTGTGCTCACTGCGGCATTGCACGCCGTCGCCGAGTCGTGGGAGCAGCCCGAGCGCCCAGCAGTGATGGGCAGATGGAGAGCGCCTGCCCGCTGCGGCTCAGCGGACTGAGCCTGCGAACCAAAAGGTTGCCGGTTCGATCCCAGCCAGGGCCCAGGCCTGGGTTGCGGGCCAGGTCCCCAGTAGGGGGCGCACGAGAGGCGACCACATGTGGATGTTTCTCTCCCTCTCTTTCTCCCTCCCTCCCCCACTCTCTATAAATAAAATCTTAAAATAAATAAATAAAATCTTAAAAAAAGACAGATGTACCACATTCACACAGTGGAGCAGTACTCAGCCACAGAAAAGAATGAAACTCCACCATTGGCCACGTCCTGGGCGGACCTAGAGGGTGTCATTCATGCTAATGAGATCGTCCGACAGAGGAAGACAGACACCGCAGGTCGCACGTGTGCGGCCTGAAGAACGGACACGGACTCAGACGCACTCAGCAGACGGGCGGCGGCCGCAGGGGCGGGGCTGAGGAACTGGGGGAAGAAGGCCATTGCCAGAGAGAGCCGGTGGGGCCAGTCAGCCCTCTGCAGCCTCAAAGGCCGTGCCTCAGTTTCCCCAGTACGGCGGGAGGGGCTCCGCCTGCTGCCCGAGGAGTGCACGGGACCTGGCCCACCTCGGCTTCCAGAAACGGGGGCTCACGAGCGCTGAGGGCGTGGAGCCTGGCGCCGGCTGGCAGAGAAGCGTGGGAAAGCCCCGGGTCCCCAGCCCGCTCCGCTGCAGGACGCTGACGGGCTTCCCTGAACCGGCGCTGCACCCAGACCCGGGGGCAGGTGCTGGGGCCCCGAGACACAGCCAAAGCAAGACCCGCACGGCACACGAAAGGCTACGCCCACTCAGACGCCCCGACGCCCTTTCTCAGGGTTGGAGACCGGTGGAGGGCAGCCCCGCCCCCACAGGCCGGGACCCCCGCTCACATACACACAGCTGCACCCGCAGCCACCAGGGCCCAGCTCCTGTCCTGACCCTGACTTGTCACCCTGCACCGGTGCAGGAGTGGGGGAGATGTTCTCAGACCCCCCCCAGGCTGAACTGCTCCAAATGCCCCAAGGGGCCCCATGGGGCCAGCGCCCCACCCCCAGACCATGCACAGTGAGACCTGCAGCTATGCTGTTGGGGGGGCAGGGGCCCACCCCGCACTCCCCCACCTCAGAACGCACCTGGTCCACGGCTGCTCCTGGGTCCTGCGGCCCTGAAGGCTGTCACTCTCCCTCCTGGCCAAGGACGCTCCCTGGGGAGCTGCTCCCTAGGGTGGCTTTCACTGACACCCCAGACACCATGCCACCCTCGAGAGGGACACGGAGCCCCCGCCCAGCCCCCGCCGTCCTGTGTGTCCAGTGAGCATGGCCGGAAGGTCAGAGGGGCCCCGCCCCAGCCCGGTGGGTGAGCCTCAGTATTCCCAGTGCCCCAGCGGCCCTGCTGCTGGGTGCCCGCACAGCCCACGGGGCTCACGCTCGGGAGCGCCAGCAGGGCTGGGCGGGGCCTTGGCCGGGCGGCTGAGGACGCCCTGGAACGGTCCCCTGCCCCCGTGCCTGCCGGTGTCGCAAACAGGATCTCGTGCAGGAAGGAACTGTGCAACCCAGCGGGCGTTTCGCTGAGTTAAGCGTCCAGGGCGTGTCGGGAGAGCCGGGACAGCCGGCGTCTGTCCCCGCCCCCCGCCCCCAGCCCCCCACTGACGCAGGACCAGGGGCCTGGGGGCATGGTGGCTGTGGGGGGTGCCCTTGCCCCCACAAGCTGTCCACAGGGCAGATCCAGCGCTGGGGCCTGCGGGGCTGAGTTTCTTGGCAAAGGTTTGCCCGAGAGCCGTGCCGTGCAAGTGTCTTCCAAGAGGAACAAGGTCCCCAGCAGGGGCCTGGTGGCCTCTGCCGGCGGAGACAGGGAAGCCAGGCCGGGCGCTGCTGGCAGCCTCCAGTGGCAGGACCAGGGCCCAGCCCTCTGTCTCTTGGCCTGTCCCCTTGGATCTCTGAGGTCAGGTGGGGACGGCACAGGTGTGGGGACGGCAGTCAGAGCCCCAGCCATCTGGGAGCCACTCCCGGGGCGGGCGGAGATGTGGCCGAGCACATGTGTCCACATGTGTGTGTCAGCTATACCGGCCTCCCCCAGGCATCCCGGGGGAGGCCACATCTGCAGGACGCCCACCACCCCAAGAGCTGGACTGCGTCCGGGTTGGTCACAGGCAGCCCCCAGTCCCAGCTGACCCCACACCTTGCTGTCTCTGGCCCTGACCATGGCCAGGTGGGTAAACCCAGGTCTGCCATCCCGGCTTCCACAGTCAACTGTGGGCGAGACCCCACCTCCACAACTGCACCCCGCAGCCTCCACGGCAGAACCTTCCAAACCTCTTCACCCGCCCTCCCCCGTCTGCTCCGTGCAGGACAGGGGCTGCTGGGAGGAGCGGGGCCTCCAGCGTCTGCCTGGACCCCAGGTGGGGCGGAGTGGCAGGAGTACAGCTGGCTAGTCAGTGCCCAGGCCGGGTTCAGCCTCAGCCACGGTCTGCAATGTGCCCATGGGCCCCCGTGGAGCAGGCCCCGGGGGCCTGGGAGGACCATGCTTCCAGGACCTTTGTCCCCAGAGACCAGAAACCGCCTCTCGGGGACGCTTGCCTCCTGCAAAGAAGGTCCCGGGCAGCTCCCCGGGGCCACACGCCAGCCTGCACCTGTGGTGTGCTGGTGACTGCATCACCCCTGGCTCTCTGGGGAGGGCAGGGGGACGGGGAGACACAGAGAGGGGAGGGACAGGGAGTCCGGACACTCCTGTGCTGTGACTCCCCCCACGGGCCGTGTGCAGCCACCAGCTCGAGGCTGAGGAGCACGGCGTGGGGAAAACGCACCCGGGGGTGCTGTGCGCCTTGGGGGGACACGTCCCGGGTGGGCAGGGCACCGGGAGGAGCAAACAGCGGCCGAGGCGCTCACGTCCGACGGGGCGGGTCCCGGAGTGCCCGGATGGCACCCACGCGCGGAGGAGGGGAGGTGAGGGCTCTGAGAGGCCAGTGAGGCCGGAAGGACAAGGACACCGAGAGGCTCAAAGGGGGAGACGCACACGCCACGTGCTGGGGAGGGGCGGCGATAGGACGCACAGCCCACGGCCCCCACACACACTGGGCCCCAGGCGCCCCGCAAGCCAGGTGCGACCTGTGTGCCCGAAACAGCCACACGGCCACGTGTGTGGAGAGAGACACAAAGACCTGGGTGGCGGGAGCCACTGGGACACAGTGCCGGGCCCAGGTGACGAGCGCTGCCAGCAGCCGGAATGGGCGCCAGTGGTGTTTCGTGGGGACACAAATGTCCTAAAACTCCCCGTGGAGGTGGCTGCACAGCCCTGTGAATGTCGCCAGGAAGCCCGCCCGGCAGGTACGGCTCAGTCACTGAGCGCTGGCCGGTCTGCAGATGTGGCTGGGGCCCCGTGGGCGTGCGCGGGAGGGCCCACTGACGCTTCCCTCACACATGGATGTCTCTCTCTGTTTCTCCCTCCCTTTCCCCGTCTCTAGAAAGTAAATAAATCTTTTTTTTTTAAGGTCTCAAAACGCTGTCAGGAGGGAAGGCCGTGGAATGCTCACTGCGTCACCCAGACCTGGTAGAAGGCAACCTCGTCCACAGCGGAGCCCAGGGCCCCACCGTGCGGCGCCCCAGGTGGGGTGTTGTCAGCACCGTGAGCGGGGCAGCTGGACCCGGGTTTCTGCGCGTGAGCCACGTTCTGCGGACAGCGGGTTCCTGCCCTGTACAGGTGTCGGGGACTCTGGGGGCCGTGGAGTCGGGGAGCCCGATCTCCTGCCTGGACACCGGCAGCCCCACGGCTCCAGACGGCCACCAAGTCCCTGTACAAGTGGCCACCTGCCTGGTGCCCGCCGGCTGGCCCTGAGGCTGGACAGTGGCCCCCAGTAGGACCGGCTGCGGAATCCACAGGTTCCCTTGTTCAAAATCATCGTGAATTTCGAGTCTGCGGGAGCCAAGTATGAGCCCCTGGGAGGCCCTCCCGGGGGACCCCACCCTTGCCAGGACTCCCCAGGACCCAGGGTAGTGACCTCCGCAGAGCCCAGGTCTGGGCCCCCTGTCGCCCTGTCCCCAGCGGGGCTCACAGGTGGGCAGGCCGTGTCCCTAGCCAGTCCGAGGCCAGCTGGTCAGGGCTGCCTGCTGCCAGGCACCCAGGCAGGTGGGTGGGTAAGGGCCCTGTCTCCCCTTGGGAGGAGAGGGGGGCACCCCCCCACCTGGGATGAGCAAGGCCAGGCCCACCACAGCCCACTGTGAGAGGTCACCGGTGGGCCCCAGCGGGCCATCCTGAGGCCTCACCACGTGCGCCCTGGGACAGGCAGCCCCAGGCAGCCCAGAAGGGCCCTGCCACGCAGCACTGAGGTCACGGGGCTGTGGCTGACCACAGACTCCCCGGAGTCCCCGACGCCCTGGGAGAGGGTTGGACCCCGGGGAGGCCGCCCTCTGGTGCCCAGTGCTGTGCTGCACATGGCCCAGCCCCCAGTGCCAGCACCCCAGGCCCCGGGCCAGAGCTCTAACGTAACCCCCTTCGCGCTCCAGGCAACTGCCGCCATCACCACTCCCTCCCTGGGAACAGCCACGGGTGGGGGCTGGGACCCCCCAGGCAGCAGGCCTGGCCAGGCGCCGTGAGGACAGCCTGCCCGGGGCCAGCCCCTCTGTCTGCCCCGACTGCTGAGCGACCCCAGAGACGCACTCGGACAGCCACCCACATGGGCAGCCCTGCCCTCAGAGCTCGGCGGACCCCCAGCAGGCTCCCCACTCCAGAAACAACCAGACCACCCAAGAACCACCAAAACTCTGCTCGGGGGGTGGAAAGGCCACGACGCCACCGTCCCCTGCCACCTCCCAGATAGCTGTCTCTGTTCACTGAGCCTCGAGTTTCCACAAGGCACTGCCCCCTGACCCCAGCTCTGCTGCCCCATTTCGCAGACGAGAAAACAGAGGCTCGGGGGATAAGATTGGGCCGGAGGACTCAGGGCATGGGGGACAGGGGACCCCACCTCTCCCTCTACCCAAGGCCCATGAGTGCCAACAGGAGCCCTGCTCCCGGCCCTCCCGGTACACGACGCCATAGCCCAGAGGCCGCACCCACAGCAGGGCCCAGGTTTCCCTCCACTGTCCTGCACGGAGGGGAGGGCCTTCCACTTCCAACAACTGTTCCCCGAGAACCGTGGAGCTGGCACGTCATGACGACACCGGCCACAGCTGCCTGCACAGACGCTTGTGCAGGGCAGAGCTGCTGTTCTCTGAGGTGGAGGGAGGCAGGGGCTCGTGCCCAGCACCCCCGGTGTAGGGGGTGACGACCCCACACAGGACACGACTGGGACCCACTGAGACGGGAAAGGCAGGGCTTGAGGGCGGGCCTCCCCCTCCAGGTCCATCCTGGCTCCCCGCCAGCAGGTCCAACTCAAGCATCCCCGAGGCTGGACCCCTGCTCCCCCACCCCCCACAGACATGCTGCCCGGGACACCCATGCTCGTCCCTAACATCTGCCTGGGCCTGGGCCGCCTCAACCCCCTGCCCTCAGGGTCCGGGAAGGGCTCCTGCCTGGGCCATTGGCTGGTGACGCTGTGTTCTCTCAGCCCTGAGAGTGGCCTGGCAGGCTGGTTCGGAGTGAGGGACACCCACCCCCCAAGCCCAGCAGACAGCCTGGCCGCCAGCTCCGTCCTGGGGGAGTGTTACCTGCAGGTGGGGCTGTGCCAGGGGCCCGAATCTCCGCACAGCTCACATGGGCCCTGCTCCAGGGAGGGGCTCCGGAGGGCCTCTCCACGCTCACCCAGCGTGGTTTTGGCTGGATTGGCTGGTGCCAGACCCCTGGGGACATGTGCGTGGGACTTGGGCCCTGGGCCACAGCTCCAGGAAGGGCTCCATCTCCTACTTGGGGAAGGGGCTGGAGCTGACAGAAGGCTGAGGCAGGTCACCAGCCCTGTCTCTGGGCCCTCTGCCCACTCCAGGTGCCCACCACCACCAGGAGGCCAGGTATCCATGGTAAACACCCTGCCAGGGCCACCAGCCTGGCAGGGACAGAGGCCTGAGCCCAGGTCCCCTGCAGCCAGTTTGACAGCCTAACCCCAGGGGAACCAGGGCACTGGACACCCATGAAGACCCATCTCTTGAGCCTCTGCCCAGCGGGCTCTGTCCTGAGGGCTGGCCATGGCTCCCACCTCCGCAAGCAATCTGCCGGGGGGGCGGGCAGAGCTCCCAGACCCAGCTCCTAACGGGGAAATGGGTTTCCTGTGCTAAGACCTTGGGTCAGGAAGGGGCCACAGTGGCCCGGGCCCCAGGGCACACTCCCACCCCTCCCCAGGGGCCCCGGTCCTGGCTGTCCTCTGCTCGGAAGCCCTGTGGCAAACGCAGGCCCTCCCGCCCTGTTACCTGTGCCAGAAACGCGGGGCTGGGGGACGAACCTCTGCTGTCCCCCCCCCACCCCAGTGCAGAGGCCTCAGCTGTGCCGGTGCCGGGCCCACGGCCCGCCGGCCTACGCGGATCCCAGGCCTCCAGGGGGTCCTGCCAGAGCCGGCGCTGCCGCGGCTCCGCTCGGGGCGGGGAAAGGGTTAATTTCCATGCAAAATAGGAACCAGCGGCCCAGGAAGCATCGAGTCCGCAGTGGGGACCCGGGCAGGACGGCGGGCTGGGGCAGCGCAGGGCCGGGGGCTGGCGCGGGGTGCCGCCGGCACTCACCCGGGTCCAAGTGCGAGCTGAAGGCAAAGCTGGGGTTGAAGAAGGACGACGACATGGCCAGGGCTGGCGGCGCGGGCACCCAGCGGCGCTGCGCTCAGGTCGCCCGCGGCCCCGACCCGCGCCGCGCCATCGTCGCTACCGCCGCCGCCACCGCAGGTGCGAGCGCCCCTGTCCGCCCGGCCTGCAGAGCGTCGCCACCCCGGGGCTGCCGGGCTCGGGGGCAGGCGGGGTGCCGGTCCGGTGCGAGCAGCGGCCACAGACGAGGCGCCTCCGCCCGGCCGGCCGCGGCGCCGCTAGGCTCCGGGGCTGGTGCAGCCCGAAAACACTGGCGGGAGCGCGCGCGGCGGGTGGGGGGGCCTCTCCGGCTGCAGGGGGCACTGAGATGCGCTGGAGGGGAAACCGCAGGCTGGGGGGGCACAGACGCGTGGCGCGGGAACGCGAGGCTGAGGGACACGGAGCCGTGGGGGGGCGCGGCAGCGCAGGGGGGAGGGGTGGCGGGGAGATGTGCGGAGGGGACACCGCAGGCTGGGGGGAACTGAGGCTGGGGGGCACAGAGACGCAGGATGGGAGACCCGGAGGCGGAGACGCGGGTGCGGGGGTCCGCGGAGACGGGAGGGTCACGGTGGCGCGGGGTCAGGAGCCGCAGGAGGAGACGTGGAGATGTGGTGGGGGCACGGCCGCACGTGCGGGGGTGGGCACTGTGGCACGTAGGACTGGGAAACAGCGCGCGGGGCGGCAGGGGACGCGCCGGGCACACGCGCGGGGTCAGGCCTGCACGGGGCCTGTCCACGCAGGTCCAGAGGCCGCTTGAGTCGGCCCCGGGGCCCTCTGGGTGGCGCCCGCGCCGCACGGAGACCACCCTGCACACGGGGCGCGGCCCCGCCTGGAGTGACAGCGCTGGGCGTTTAGGGTGGCGCCGCCCCCAGGCACCGTCCCTGCCGCTGAGCGCCCCGCTGCGCCATCTTGCCCCCAGCGGTGGCGGAGGCGAGCTGAGCAGGGCGAGCGGCTCGGGGACAAGGCCCCTCGTGCGCAGGGAGCGGGGTCAGAGTGCAGCGAGCTTCCTGCTCCTCGGGCCTCGGGCTCTGTCACCTGCCCATTCACTCCCCGCCGGCCGAGCAGAGCCCATGGCCCAGGCCCAGGCCCCGCCAGGGGGAAGGGGCACCCACCCGGGACAGGGCCGCCAGGCTTCGGGAGAGATCAGGGACCAACGTGACCCACCGAGCCGTGGGCACGGACTGAGCAGGGACGGTGAGGGCTGGTTAGTCCTTGGGAGAGGGTGTCCTTCTCGTTCTAAGGCAGCCCCTGTGGGGTCCTCCTTTTCCTTCACACATTGGGGGTCCTTTGCCGCGGGGGGTTCCCCCAGCCCAGTCCTGGGGGAGGGTCTGGGGGCCTTGTCAGTGGTCCTGATTGTGCGGCTGGGGCTGCTCAGACAAGGAACAGGTCCTGGCTGGGAGCAAATGCTCAGGTCCCAGGGCCTCGCTGGCGTGGGTGGCGGAGGGCTGCCGTCCTGCCATCCTGGTGTGGCCCCAGGGTGACGGGCGGTGCCCCTGGCGGGGGCCTCCCCTTCCTGCCCACGGGGAGGGGCCCCGGACACCTGGACCCCGTGCGGTCAGGGCACAGACAGCAGAGCTGCCTCCGTCCGGAGCCTCTGAGGCACCGCAGCCCCGGTGCAGGTGGCTGTCCTCGACCCGGGTTTGCCTGTGAGCATGCACACGTGTGCACACGCTGGCACATGCATGCACACGTGTGCACACGCTGGCACACAGAAGGGCTGGACCTCTGGGGCTTAGGGGTGCAGATCCTCCCGTGGGGTCCCTACCGGGATGCCTGCACCCCCACCCCACCTGACCAGGGTATGTCCTTGCTCCCCATGCACCTCTGGGACCTCAGCAGCCCCGCTGCCCCCCCCCCCCGGCCAGTGACACTGCCCTGGAGGGGCTCCTGCTGCCCCCACCACAACTCTGGTCCTCTGACCAGTGCTGCCCAGGTGTGGTCAGGGCCACGTGCTGGCTGCCCG
Source organism: Tonatia bakeri (assembly GCA_004024845.1). NCBI lineage: Eukaryota > Metazoa > Chordata > Mammalia > Chiroptera > Phyllostomidae > Tonatia > Tonatia bakeri. Next base: position 18,966 of record PVIA01003577.1, on the reverse strand, counting down.
CCAGGTGCGGGGCTGGAAGCCTGGTGCTGGAATTCAGGGGGAGGGGCTGACTACATGCCCCTGGGGCTGAAGACTGGGACTGCTGGCCTTCCAGGGCCTCCGAACCCAAGGCCTCCAGATCAGCTGTGAGCCCGGACCTTGGCTGGCGGGAGAAGGCCGACGGGACAGGGGAAAGCCCTGTGGCCTGGGGAGGGTGGAGCGGGGAGCCCAGGACCCGAGTCCTGCATGCCAGGCTTCGTAGGACCCTCCCCTTGGCTTCTTGGGCTGAAGGCCAGACCCCTTCTCTGGGAAAGAGCAGAGGACCGGAGCCCCAAGGGTGGGACCCCACGCCATGCGCCCTGGGCTGCCTGGCCTCACTTGTCTGGTGTTGGGACAGGAGCAGCGAGAGCGAGAGGTCCCTCTGAACAAGGCATGCAGGGGCGAGGGTGGGCGGGAAGGGCCCTGCCAGTCTGGGGGTGACCAGTGGCCAGCCCATCTTGAGGATCCCACTGTGCTGGCGTCTGCTAATCTCAGATGGCAAGAGGTCTCTGAAGATGTGCCCTTCCCCCCAAAGTAGGGGTAGGCAGGACACCCAGAGCCCCCCATAAGCCCAGCAGGGGCCCGGCCCAACTGTGGTGGGCTCAGGGTGCCACACACCAGAGTGGCCACACGCTAGGGCACTGCCTGGTCACGGCGTACAGCCATCCACAAGGCCAGGCCGGTGGGGATGCCACCTCCTGGCACCCCTACCACAGAACACAGAAGGCCCAGCCACACAGCCACTTGCTGGGCACAGCAGTGGGGTGCCCAGGGCCCAGGGACGGCCCGCTCCCCTGCCCACAGCCCCGGACGGCACAGCCCCTTCCCACTGCCCTTGGGGATGTGGCCGCGGCTTCAGTGGGGGTAGGACAGGTGCCCCTCGTGGTCGCATGGCCCCTGCTGTGGGGGGGCAGCTGCCGTCACTGAGAGGAACCTGCCTGAGCTAGCCCCCAGCCTGGGAGAATCGCCCCAATGAGCCCGCGCTGTGCTCTGCAGGGAGGGGTGGGAGGGGCTTCTCCCACCCGCCAGAGACCCCAGAAGGGGGGGCACAGCCTCCCCAGGCAAGGGAAGATGTCCAGAGGGCCAGGCTGGCCGGACCGGGGACCACCCAAGCCCCCCAGGGGGACGAGCCATGGTCTGGGAGCAGGGGCAGCTTGAAAGGGCTTCATCCTGAAGAAGAAATGGTCCCTGGAAGAGACAGCCGGTTCCTTACATTTCCAGTGGTCGCGGCACAGGGCCGGCCGCGGGTCTCTGCGGCAGAGGCCAGGGAGGGGGCAGTGCCCGCCCTGCCCAGACACAGGGGGCGGCAGCGTCTCAGTGCCCTGAGGTGGTCCCTGGGGCCCCTACCGGCCAGCTCAGCCCCGAGCGGGAAGCAGCGAGCAGGGGCCAGAGCTGCAGGCGAGGAAGGCTGCCTGGCTGTGGACAGAAACGAGACCCGAGGGGACACCCAGGGGACCAGCCATCTGTCAGCTCGGGGACAGGTGCGGGCTCCGGGAGCCAGCCTGCGTACTCCCCGCCCCGGTTCGGGGGCCGGGGAAGGTGGGCTCCGACGGGGCCGCCCTCCCTCGAAGGGCCAGGCCGGGTGGGGGGTGTGCGGCAGGTCCCTCGGCAGACCCTTGGGTGCTGCCCGTCCCTTCACCACTTCTGTGTAATATACGCTTCACTGAAGTGCCGTTTCTCATTCTGTGCGTTCCCTTTAATTGGGGGAATCCACGTAGTGTAAACAACCCATTCAGCCTGAAGAGTCTGCCCGCTCCGTGTTGTGGGGCCCCGACTGTGTCCACTCCACTGCCCTCGCCAGGCCTGGCCCCGTAAACCCCACCCCGGTCACCCGTCCTCCAGCTCCAGGCAGGCGCCCCCCACCCCGGACACTGACACAGGGGACGGGGCCCGGTGTGAGGCCCAAAGGCCAGTGCGTCCTCCCCGGACAGACAGAAATAATCTCGGCGTCCCCACCCCCACCCCAGGCTCAGGGAGGCCAGGCGCTCCTGCCCGTCAGGCTGCCCGGCCAGTGTGGACGTGCCAGCTCGCCCCTGGGGGCAGCCCGTGCCAGGCCGGAGTGCCTGGGGGTGAGGGACGCCTTGGCCCTGAGCTGCACGTGTGCCAGGCGGCAGCAGGTATAAAGGTTGGAGCCCGCGGCCGCCTCTCAGCACCCAGCCCGACCCGCCTCCCAGAGCCCTCGAGGGAAGCCAGACGCAAGTGAGCCCTGCGGGGAGGGGGGTCTCAGCAGTGCCCTGGGGTCTTCGCCCATGGGACGAGGGAAGGCCCAGGGGAGGCAGGAGAAGGGGGGGAGGGAGGGGCAGCCCCTTCCTGAGGGAGCTCCAGTTGGCAGGCAGCTGCGGCCCGGTCTGCAGGGGGTGGGCATGGTGTCTGAGCGGGTGGAGAGGGGGGCCGTGAGTCAGGGTCAGCACCAGGAAGCTGAGAGCCGCTCACTCAGGCCCCCTGGTGCCCAGCTGGGGGCGAGGAGGCCTGGCAGGACCAAGGGTCCAAGCCCAGTGGGCACCCCAACTCAGGTAGCCACGCTGTGCCAGCCCTGTCTGCAGGGGCTCCCCATGCCCCCCGTCACCCCCCTACCTTTTTCTCACGTCACCCCTGAGCACACTCAGAGACTCCCTGGCCAAAGGTGGGTGCAGACCTCAGCCCCCAGGAGGCCTTGAGGGCGACCAGAGGGGTCTGGGTGGGATCCCCGCCAGCCTGGGGGGCGTGAGGACACAACAGTGCTGGGACCCGGCAGTCTGAGGGGTCTCCGCCCAGCCTTAAAGCTCTGGCCCGCTCTGGCCATGGAGGATGGGGAGGTGGGAGGGGGAGGGAGGCCTTTCCGGAGGAGGGGGAGGAGAAGGGGCGGGGCCCACCGAGGGGGCAGGGTGGACAGGCCCCTGCCTGCGGCTTCCAGGGTCGAGTCGGACGCTCGGCCCCTGGCTTCTCCACTGGGGAGGGAAGTGGAGACCCCTCCAACCACAGCCCAGTGCCACTCAGACCCTCGGGCCACGGGGTGCCCCTCCCCGTGGTGGAAGCATGTTCCAGAAGGTTCCACCACCTGGTGAACTTTTGAGAGGGCCAAGGAGCCTCTGAAATAGCTGCTCTGCCACGAGCCCCAGAACCCAACCCCCTCTGGGGACAGCAACCTGAGAGCTCGGCGGGTCATACGGCGCCACCGTGAGGGGCACAGGACAGCCTGGTCCCTGGACAAGGGCCCCCGCCTGTGCCCAGACCCCTGCCCGTCGGTGATGCTCAGGGCCCTCAGCCCAAGGCTGGCTCCGCGGTGGGCGGCGTCCAGCTAGGAGGAGCAGGGCCCGCTGGTCTGGGGTCCAGGAGCGTGAGGCAGAGCCCCTGGGCCTTGAGTTTTGGCCGGAGGAAGTGGCCTTTCGGATAACCGGGGAGGCTTCCCAGAGGAGGCAGCTTTGAGATGGGCCTTGAAGAGTGACAGAGGGCTTTTCCCCAGCAGCACTGAGGGTCCGATGGCTGCCATGGTAGTGATGGGGCCACTACCTCAAAGTGGCCGGCTAGAAGGAACTGGCGCTCAGACCTGTCCTACTCAGGGGCCCTGGGCGCAGGGACCTCTGAGAGGCCAGGGCCCCTGAGGATGGCCGGGGTCTAGTCTGGCCCCGGGGGCTCCCTGGGGTGCAGGAGCTGGCATCACGCAGGGTCCAAGCCCAGCACCCCTCACGGAACACACCACCCAGTGGCTCCTGTCCACTGCAGGGCCGGGATGGACGAGGACTTCTCCTCCCAGATGAAGAAGATGGCCTTGGCCATGGGCACGTCCCTGTCGGACAAGGACATCGAGCTGCTTCCCGCGGACATGAGGCACCACGGTACGGCCAGCCCCCACGGCACCCCCCGCCCTCCCCCCCCCGGGCCAGCCCCCACAGCCGAGGGAGCCCGTCTGCAGCCCCTGCCCTGGGCTGGGGGGCCAGGCTGCCTGCTGACCCCTGCCGGCCCCCCAGGCGCCTTCAACTACCTCAGGTTCTTCGAGTATATGCGCAAGTTCCAGGCCTCAGGGCAGCTGGAGGACGCCATCCGCAAGGCCTTCCAGACCCTGGACAAGGACAAGAGCGGCTTCATCGAATGGAATGAGATCAAGTACCAGCCAGCGGCCCAGGGGGGCGGGGGGGGGCAGGGGGAGGGGCCCCGTGCCTGTCCACACCCCCCTGGGTCCCCCTCCCCGACCTGTCAGGAGGCAGGGCCATGGGGACAGCGCCAGACCGGGCCGAGACCATCTCCTGCCGGGCCTCTGTCTCCCCACCTGCGATGTGGGCGGGGGCACCGCAGACACCCCCCTGACGGGAGCCCTCCCGGCCCAGGTACGTGCTGTCCACCATCCCCAGCAGCACGCCGGCTGCCCCACTGAGCGACGAGGAGGCCGAGGCCATGATCCAGGCAGCCGACACCGACGGCGACGGGAGGATCGACTTCGAAGGTGGGCCGCCCCTCGGGGCATCGCTGCCCCCCCAACCCCGGGGCCCCTTGCACGTGGGCTGTCTGCATGGCGTCCCTCGTCCCTCCCGGTGCGGGGCTCAGCAGCTCCTGCTGCTGGTGATGCCCCCGCCCCTGGAGCTCCCTGCCCTCTGCGGCAGGCGCCAGCATCCCCGGCTCACGGATAGGGAAACTGAGTCTCAGAGATGCCGGCTGAGTGCCGCAGGGCCGAGGGGGCCACTGCAGATTGCTGAGTGGTGACCGGAGCTGGTGGCGGGTCGGGGGCAGTTTCACTGGGGGCGAGGGTGAGGGGAGGGGCGTCGGTGGGGAAGGAGGTGTGGCAGTAGGGCCCCCAGGTGCTGCAGAGGGAGGCCCAGGAGGGAGGTGGGGTGGGGGGAGCAGGCAGGGCCCCGGACTGGGGGAGCCCGCTCCTGTAGAGGGCGCTCCTCCTAGTTGGGTGGGCCTGCAGGGCTCTGGGGGCGCACAAGGTCTGGGGGTTACATACTAGAAATCTGTTTCCTGCTCTAGAGTTTTCTGAACTGATCAAAAAGGAGAAAATTCCAAAGAAGAAGTAGCACCACGCCCAGCCCAGCGGGAGTCCCCGAGGGGCAGCAGGGGCCCACGAGTGCCCCTCCGAGGAGGCTGTGGGGTGCCCCTGGCCCGTGCCAGGACCGTGGTATAAAGCCAGCATTACATGAACGACTCGGCCCGTGTGTCTGCGGGGGCTGCGTGAGCTGGGGGTGGGGGCGCGTCTCTGGGGACAGCTGGGGGCAGGGGTGAGGTGCAGACAGGAAGATGGGGGTGGGGATGGGTGTGTCCAGCCCTTGCCCCTCTGCCCTCCCCTTGCCCCCACCGTCAGCTCCTGTGGAGGGGGTCTCACCACCAGCCCCGGCCCCTCCTGGGCCCACCCTCCCTGCCCAGTGCTCTCTGGGCCCAGACCCTCATGACCCCTTCTCTGACCCCAGCAGGACTCTGCTCAGGGTCCAAGCCAGACTGGTTCCCAGGGCAGTCGGAGTCCCCACGGCAGCTGTGAGCACCGCGCAGGGACAGCTACAGCCCTGGGTGTGGCCGAGGGGGACCCCGGCAGGTTCCTTGGGCCATGCACTCTGAGCTTGCTCTCACCTCCCCACCTGCCTCCCCTTTTCCCCAAGCTCTTCCTGCAGAGACGCCCCACCCACACTCGCCCCCTGTTCAGCCCCCAAATGGTGGTCCAAGCGCCGCCTGGACACCAGCAGCCCCCACCCAGACCTCTCTCTGGGGCTCTGGCTCCTACACCCACCTTGGCTCCCCGATACCCAGATTGTGTGAGGCAGCTAAGCCCAGGTCCTCCCAGAGCCCCGCCCACCCAGCCCTCCCGCCTGTCGGGCCTCTGCCCGGACAGGAAAGGCCAGGACCCGTCAGGGGGTGTGGGGGGGACAGTCCAGGTCCTGGTGGCAGTAGGGACTGGGCGTGACCTTTGCCGGGACTCACAGCAGTAAGAGCCCAAACCCAGCAGGGCCGTCAGAGGGTGAGGAGCGGCCCTGTGGCAACCCCACGAGCAGTGGGTGCCCCCAACGTGTGAACAGGAGGAACTTCCTGGCCAGCTCGCCAGCTCGGTCTCCCAGGGGCCTGGACCCCGAACCCTCAGCCAGGCAGCAGCACCCACAGACAGCCCAGTGGGCGGGGGTGCAGCGAGGCCCCCAGAAGAGCTTCTTCCACTCCACGCCCCCACCGGTCACACCTCCAGGGCCCCCTGGGTCACAGCGGGAGGTGGGCTGGGCCACCCGGCAGGGTTGGGAGGAGGCTGGGAACTCCTTCCCAGGGGTGGAGGTGGGTGAGGGGGCGCAGGTGCCGGGGGGCTCAGCCAGGGTCAGGCTGGAGCGGAGGATTCGAGGCGGGGTTGGCAGAGCCAGGCAGGCAACCCGGCGGGGGAGGGGGCAGGCCGAGAGCAGGGCTGAGCCACGGATGCCCCTGCCCCGCCGCTCTGCAGAGGGGCCCTCGGCAGCGCCCCGACCCTCCCGGACCCCAGGAGACAGACAGGCAGGGACACAGCGTGAAGAAACAGTGTTTACTCCCAAACGCAGACGCGGCGCCCTCCACGCAGGGCAGGCCGGGCGGAGGGGAGAGAAGACGGGGCGGCGGGGTCACTTGGCGCTCCGCAGCGGCCGCCTGTGCTGCTGCAGCAGCTCCTCCAGGTGGTCGGCCCGCTTCACCGCGGCCTGCAACACGCCCCACTCGGTCAGCCCGGGCCGCCCCCACCCCGCGCCGCCGGCCCCCGTGGGACCCACCTCGTGCTGCTTCCGAAGGCTGCTCACGGCCTCCTCCTTTCTCGCCAGGGCCGCCTTCACCCTGCGGACATGGGGGGGCGGGGGGGCGGTCTGGGGGGCCTGCAGCCCCAGGTACCGCAGGATGGCTGGTGGGGGTGCCTCCGCCCCAATGCCAGAGGGCCGGCTGTGCCGCCCACTCTGGCCTGCTGACCGAGGACACTGGGCTGCCCGTAGGGGCTGGTTGCAGGAGCCCCTGGCAGGGCAAGAAGCCCCCACCCCACACCCTCTCCTCAAGCAGCTGTGATGGGCAGACGGGAGGCTCCGGGAGGGCTGTGAGGCCCCGTGGGTATGGGGGGGTCCCCCTTGTCTGCACAGCACCCACCTCACCCAGGCCAGGGACTGTAGGGACCAGGGACTGCCCCTCTGGAGACCCGCTCAGGAAGGCCTGTGCCCCCCGGGACGGCTGGTGCTCAGACAGCTGGCTTCTTCCCAGGCCCTGGAGCCCAGGGCCGCCGGGAGGGACCCAATCGGGGGCCTCACCCGTGGAACCCAGGCAGCCACTGCCGACGGCTGGCTCTGCGTCCGCCGGGAGAAGGGAGGGCCGGCCAGAGCCCCCCCGTTAGCCACAGCAGTGCCCCACCCAGCTGCACCCTGAGAACTGCACCTGGCACCCACCTCCCGTGCACGTCCTCCAGCTCCGCCTGCCTCTCCCGCCGCAGCTGCTCCAGCTCGGCCCGGACCCGCCGGTTCTCCTCCTCGGAGGCGGCCAGCCGGTCGGCAAACTCCTGGCGGAGCACCTGGGCCAGGCCGCCCCTCTCGCCAGCCAGCTGCTCGTTCACCTGGGCCGGCACAGATGGCGTGAGCCTGCGGCGGGCGGAGGGCGGGGACCCGGCCAGCCACCCGCTCCTGCCGGCTCACCGCCTTCGCAGCGGCCAGGGCCTTGTCCTTCTGCCGCACCAGGCCCTGCAGGCGCGCGGCCTCCCCCTCGGCCTCCGCCAGCCGCCCCCTCAGCTCCGCGCACTGGCCCTGCAGCTGCCGCTCCGCCTGCCCCAGCTCTGCCAGCTCCGCCTCGTACTTGTCTCGAAGGCGCTGGACACTGGCGAGGGGCAGGCGTGAGGTCAGGGCGGCCCCAGGCCGGGCGCCCAGACCCAGCTCCGTCGGGCGAGGCCTCACCGGCTCTCGGCGGCCCTCTCGCTCTCCTCTCTGGCCAGCGTCATGTCGGCCTCCAGCCGGCGGACCACCAGCTCGATGTCCTTGTCCCGGTCCTTCCGGATCTCTTCCTTCAGTTCCCGCTCCCGCTCCCGCAGCCAGGCTTCCTGGGGGGGAGGCGCCCGCAGTGCCGGGGGCGTGGCTGAGTGGCGGGACACGGCCCAGGGACGATGCGTGGGGACGGAGGGGCCTCAGCCAGTCCTAGGCCTCGCCAGGGCTCCAGGGAGGGGACCATGTCCCGTCACTTGGGCCCCAGCTCGGGACAGCAGAGGCTCCGTCCCGGTGCTGAGGCCTCCAGGTGCCCCTCGCCCCTGCAGGAGCCTCAGCAGGCAGCCTCTTAGGGCAGGGTGGGCACTGGGCTTCCAGAAACTCCCAGCAAATCGGACACACCCTCTGACCCTGCTGGCCCGACTCAGTGACCCCTGCGTTCACCGAGGTGGGAGCAGGACCCGTGGCTGCTCTGTTGCCACTGAGTCCATCACGAGGCCTAAGGGCCAGTAGCACGTCCCTCAGCTGACCGGGTGTGGCAGCCTAGAGAGTAGGTGTCCCAGTGGAGGGAGGGTCGGGGGTGCTCTCCTCTGTGGTCATCTGGGACCTGCCACAGCCCCCTGGCGTCCCCCGGGGCCCCAAGGGGAGAGGCCTAGGCAACACTGGGTAGAGCTCTAAATGAATCCCCAGCCGGAGCGGCCAGACCCAGCACCTCGGGCCACACCCACAGGGAGACCCCAGCAGCAGAGAGGAGGGGCCGTCCCCCCAGCCCTGCCCGCCACGCCCACCTCCTTCCGGGTGCAGCTGGCCTGCCACATCTGCCGGTCCACCTCCAGCTGGTCCCTCAGAGCCTGTAACTCCACCTGGGGGCAGCAGCGCAGTGAGGGTGGCCTGCCTGATGGCCGCCCCCAGGCTTTGGGGCTGAGCAGAGCGAGGGTCTGCAGGGAGCCGTCCCCCCACCACGAACCGGGACAGGCCAGTGCTCCCGTCAGCTGCCCCAGAGGCTGGCCCCGGTGGTGCCCCCAACAGCCCCCCTGCACCCCCAGAGTGCCCCCACCGGGGACGGGGACCGCGAAGCAGACCTGGTGCCTGTGCTCCAGGTCCTCCCGGCCCTTCTCGAACTCGGCCCTCAGCGCGCGGCCCCGGGCCGAGCTGCTCTCCTCCAGCTGCCGCCGCAGCTCCTCCAGGTCGGCCCGCTGCCTGCAGGCACCGGAGGTCAGTGCGGGGGCGGGGGCGGGGGTGCAGGCTGCAGCGGCGACAGTCCTGCCCCGCACCTGGCGGCCTGCTGGCCCAGCCGCTCCTTCTCCTCGGCCACCTCGCTGTAGAGCCGCCGGCGCAGCTGCTGCAAGCCCCGCTGCTCCTGCTCCAGCTGCTGCTCGAAGCTGCGGGGGACGGGCCTGCTGGGGGCTCGGCTGGGGCCGGGAAGCCGCCCCGCTCAGCACCCGCCTGCACCGCTCTGGGGTCGGGGCCCCTCCCAGCTCTGCCTGGGCCTGGGCCGTGCCCGGGAGGCCACCAGGACACCTACCGCCGCTGGGCGCGCTCGCGCTCCTGCTGGGCCAGCGCCTCCTTCTCCTGCTCCAGCTGCTCCCGCAGCGCCTCCGCCTGGCGCCCGTAGCGCTGGGCGGCCCGCTCGTCCGCCTGCAGCAGCTCGGCCGCGTGCAGGCCCCGCAGCCTCTTCACCTCCTGCTTGTGCTTGGCGATCAGCTTCTGGATCTCGGGCTCCAGGCCTGGTGGGCACGCCGCACTGCAGCAGCCCCCGACCTCTGCCCCCCACGCAGCAGGGGCCCCACCAGTGCCGTGCGGGCCCCCAACTCTCCCTCATGGAGACACCAGGGCCGCAATCCAGCCAGGGGACCCCGAGGGGCTCCAGCTGATTCCCCTCCCTGCCAGAAGTGCTGTGACAGCTCCCCCACCCGGTCCCTCTGGACAGCGGGGTGTCCCCCCAGCAGTACTCAGACTCCTGGGAGGAGGGAGGCCCTGGGGAGAGGATGTCCCGGGGTAGGAGCCACACAACAGGGGGCAGAAAACCTGGGACCCCCACGCTGGGCTCCCACCCAGCTTGTTTCCCCGGAAGCCAGAGGAGACGGGACCCGGGGAGGGCGGAGGGCCTGAGGGAAGGTGAGGCCTGTTCCCCTTGGACGCCCCCCTTTCTTGGCTGCCTCTCAGGCCCGGCATCGCCGCCCCCGCCAGCTGTGTGGCTGGGACCGCTGTCCTCCCTCGGAGACCCCACGGCGGACTGGGGACGTGGCCGCCGGTCTGCACGGGCGCCCGCCCACCTCTGACGGTGACCTCCTTGATCCTCCGGGCCTTCTCACTCATCCACTTCTCCCTGCGTGCCTTCTCGGCAGCACCCATCAGCTCCCGGAGCCTCTTCATCTCCTGCGGGCGGCACCGGGCGGAGGCGCCGCACAGGTCAGGAAGAGCACCCGCCCGCCACCAGCAGGGCCCCCCGGGGCCCAGGGAGGGCGGGCGGTGAGGGCTCACCAGCTCATGCTGCTCCCGCAGCTGGGCCTCCCTGTCCTTGTGCCGCTGGTCCCCCTGCTTCAGCTCGGCCACCACGGCCTCACACCTGTCCCCCAGGTTCCTCTTGTCTTCGATCAGCTGTGATCAGGGCGCCAGGTGAGTGGCTGCGCTGAGGCGCGGGTGCACCCTGCGTGATGCTGGACCCCTGAACCTCCCCTGCCTGGGGGTCCAGCACCCGACCCAGCCCCTCGGTCCCCTCCCACCGGGGGCTGGGAGGGCTGCCTGCGTGTGGCCAAGGCTGCAGCTGCTCCCGGCCACCCTGCCCCGCCGCCCCCTCCAGGGCAGGGCTGGTGCCAGCAGAGCCCGGATGAGGATGTCTGGGGACAGTGGCCCTGGCTCCGAGCCCTCTGCACTGTGGCCAGGTCAGGTTCACCCTGGGAAAGGTGTCACTCTGTTGTCCTTGTCACCCAGCCTGCGGAGAAGCGCCTGCCATGGCCCCCCAGGGACTCTGTGCAGACCCTTAGTTTGGACACGCCTACGACTGCCAAGCAGAGGGTCCCCAATGGCCATCAGGGGCCACTTGGCTCCTCTGGGTTCCCTCCTCTCCTCACAGAGCCCACGCCAAGCATTCCGTCCAGAACAGGACCTGGCAGAGGTACGGCTGAGCAGATGGGCAGCCGTCCAGGACCCGACGCCCCAGAAAACACAGGACACCCTTCGCTGATCGGCCTTCCAAGGGACCTGGCTGTGGGGGCACCACCGAATGGGGCAGGGGAGCCTTGGACCAGCCTCCCCGCGGCGGACCCCACAGCCCCACGGGAAGACGCTGCCCGTTTCAGAGAGGGGAGGAAACGCCCAGCCAGGCCGGCCTCGGAGTCTCCCGCAGCCCCCAGCCGCACTGCAGCGGCCCTGCCCCCAGTCCCCCCCCCGCAGCCTGCGGGCCCAGACACCGCCCCCCCCATGGTGTCACCTGGTCGATGAAGCACAGGTGCCGCTGGATGGCGGCCTCGTAGTGCTGGCGCTGCCGCCGCAGCTGCCGGCCCAGCTCCCTCTCCGTCTCCTCCGCCCTCCGGACAGCCAGGTCCCGCTGCTGCGCCTAGGGGCGCGGGGAGGGGCCCAGGGCACAAGGACCAATCAGGGGGCGGCGCCGGCAGAGCGCGCTGGGGGGGGGGGTGACGGCCGCGGCAGGACCCCCGGCGGTGGCCGGGCAGCGGCCTTACCAGTGCCCGCCGCAGCAGTGCCACCGCCTGCTTCTTCTCCTCCACCTCCAGCCTCAGCCGCGTCTCGGACGCCGACTCCAGGCGCCCCGGGCTCTCCTGCAGCACGAGCCCCGGGGACACGGGACGTGGCCGGTCAGGCAGGCCGGTCCAGGGGAAGGCAGGCATGCCGCCCCGCCCCTCCCGGCCCCGCCCCCCACACCTGCGGGGCTGCGGCAGGCCCGTCTTGCCCCGACTTCTCCGTCTCGCCCAGAAAGCTCAGGATGCTCTGCAGCTTGGCCTCCGAGAGCAGTGTCCCGTCCTCGGGGGACCCGGCAGATACGCCAAGTTTCCCAAACTTCTCCAGGTTGTCGGCCGTCAGGGAGCTGGTGCTGTCCTCCTGCGGGGGAGGGCACCGCGCGGGGGCGGGCATCAGGCGTTGTGTCCTCTGAGGTGGCCCTCCAGTGGCCCCTCGGGACCCGGGCAGGGCAGGCCGGGGCAGGGTAGCTGGGCCCGGTCTGTGTTGGGGGGGGCCTCTTGGGCTGCTCAGACCCGCGCTGGGCAGGATGGTGCTACCCCAGCCCGGGTCACTCTGAGGGTCATCCCCCTCAGCAAGCCGCTGGGTGACCAGGGATGCACAAGGCCCCAGCTGGTCCTCTTTGGGGTCCCCAGGAAAGCAGGAAGGAGCCCTTGGGGTCCCCTGGGCCCCGCGGGCCGACACCGGGTCCTGGGGCTGGGTGGGGAAGGCCCTGTCGCCACCTCCTCAGTCCAGGTGTATCTGTCCTTGTGGTAGGCCCGGGGGAGGGGCAGCGGCTCCGGCTCCGCCTCCAGCAGCCTCAGGGAGTCCAGCAGCTCATCCAGGGCCGACCTGCACTCTGCCCTGCTCCCGGCCAGGCCCTCGGGCCCCAGAGCTCTGCCAGCCTCGTCCCGGGAGCTGGCGTCCTGCAGCAGACGGGCGGGCAGACGGCGGAGAAGCTGGTGAGGACCCTGGGGCCGTGGGGGTCCCTGCCGTCACCTAACCCCTGGACTCGCAGCTGTCTCCGGAGGCATAGGCACGGCCCCCCAGGGCACCTGTGATGACCCCGCAGGACCCTGTCCCTGCGGAGGAGCAGCAAGTCCCCTCCGGGCAGCCTTTCCTGCTCTGAGGGACCCACGGCCGCAGGGGGGCAGGGACAGGGCAGGAAGGGCTGCGACCGAACCTGTGGCTTGTCTTCTGGGAACTGCCGGGACCCTGGGGAGGAGTCGGGCACAGGCTGGCTGGGGTCCTCTGGGCCTGAGGCACAGGAGCTGGTCCCTGCAGGACAGAACGCAGCGTCGGCCCCGGGCGCCACATCCGGAGAAGCCTTCGGGGAGGCTGGGCCCGGAGCAGCAGGGCACTGGGGGCCTGGCCTCTGCTCTGCCCACCTCCCGCTCTCCCAGCTCACCGGAGTTGTCGGCCTTGGGGGGCTGCAGGGGGGGCTCCCCCATCTCCCAGGTCCCCTTCAGCAGCCCAAGCGCGGCCTCACCTGACCTCTGGGCTCGCTTCTGCTGCAGCTCCTGTGGGGGCGCCCCGTGAGCAGCTGCACCCACGGGACCCTGGCGCCCCCCATCCGCCCTGGCTGAGCTGCCCAAGGCCCAGAGTCCAGGGGTCCTCCAGGACACACTCTCAGGCACACTGGGCGCTGGGCTCCCAGGAGGCCCGTGTCCCCCGGCACCTGAATGGCTGCCCGTCGGGCCTGGCGTGCCTTCTCCTCCCGAGCCTTCCTCCTGGCCGCCTCCTTCTGTCGGTGCAGGTCCAGCAGGCTCCCCTCCCCTGGCAGCCGCTGCCGCTGTCCCTGGGGAGGTGGGGTCGCGGACCCCCAACCCGTCACTTCTCTGCCCCGCAAAGCAAGCCCCCTCCTGACTGCTCCTTCAGGCACGAAGACGGCTCTGCGTCGTGGAGGAGGGGCCCCCAATCCAGAACCCCGAACCCTGCCCGGACCTCTCAGCCAGGGTGGACCAGCCACCACTTCCTGACACCAGGGCCCTACCGACCGAGCGAGCAGCTCAGGGCAGGGAGGAAGGCAGGCCCCGAAGGGGCACGGACCGCGGGCTGTCCTGGCTTCATTCCCACGGTCCCAGAAACCCTGCCCCCCAGGGTGCGGCTCACACCCCCACACCCACCTCTCCCTTGGACGCCAGCAGGGGCTCCCGGCCGGTGGCTCGGACTCCGAGCCGCTGTGACTGGCGTCGGTACCAGCGCTGGATGGTGATGGCGGCCTGGTTCACCCGGTGGATAAACCTGTCCGGAGGGCAGACTCAGCACCCGTCCACTGACCCCACCCGAGATCCGATCCCCTGCGCCTGGAACCCGCCCCAGGCCCACAGGCGCAGACGCAGGCGCTGCTCGGAGACAGACAGCGACAGGGTATGCGAGGCCACACGCTGTGTGTTTGGGTCACAGAGCGTTCCAGAAAGACAAAGCCGTCGGGGCAGGCTGGGGTGGCCCTGGTCAGGCCCTGGGGGCGCCGGGTGAGGGCCGTGAGGGGCCCGGGGTAACGGACACGCCGCGTCTCCCTGTGCTGCGTCTGCCGCACGCCCACACTTGTGTCAGAACTGGCCGCGACGCATGGCTGAAGTGCCACGCTCTGCCAGACGCAAGTCACACTCGGTGGAGCCAGGTGGACAAGACGCCTCGACCTCCGCTCCGGAAGGTGAGCAGTCGCCTGCTGTGGGGCACGTCCGAGGGGCCCCCCCACCCGGGGCCTCGCAAGGGCGGGGCGGGCGGGGGAGGGTGCGCAGCCCCTGACCTCACCCGGCTCCTCCTCCCACCGCATGCCGTCCGGCCTGGGCCCCACGCTCTGAGGGGACCACACGTGTGACGACACAGACCTGGGGCCACAGCAGTGGGTCCCACTACACCCTGCGTCCCCGGGCAGCCCGGGACTGTCTCGGCTTTCAGTTCCACGCCTTCTGGGCACCTCACACGTAACTGAGCCTCACTGAAGTGCAGCCCACGCACCGCGTCCCTCCGCACTGAGCACACGGCTCAGAGATCTCCAGCAGGGACTCGGGGCGTGCACGGCCGGGCTGCGGGGACAGCTGCTGCCCTGTACGCGCCAGCCGAGCCCCACCTCCTGCAGCCGGCCCGGGCACCACGGCTCTGCCCCGACCCTGGACCTGCCTTTTCTAGACGTTTCGGGTGAACAGATTCAGACTGCGTGTGATCTCCACCTTGTAAACAAGCATTGAAGTGGGAATTCCCATCACCGGAGCCTCACACTCCCTGCCTGTCCCCCGCCCTCACCTCTCCGCCTCCTCTTCTGTCACCTCCCTCGGTCTGAGCAGGCTCTCGGGGGCCCCCGTGTTGATCTGGGCCACGGGCTTGCCGCCGGTCAAGTTCTTCTGCGGCTTCCCAGAGCCGCCACTCCCGCCCTCGTCGGTGGCCGCCTTGATGAGGTTGCTGAGGGGTGGCAGGGACAGAAAGGCTCACGGCACCCAACCTGGCCCACTCACGCCCCAGGGACACTGCCCACGGGCACAGTGGCCACCTCAGGCCTGCACCCCATTCCCGCTTGCTGGTGTGTGTCCCCGACGCATGCCTGGTGGCACCGCAGCTCACTTGAAAAGCAAGAAGGTCTCAGGAGTTGCGGGACCCCAGAGCTGGCAGTGCGTCAGGAAACCCCTCGGCCGCCCCAACTGAGCACACGGAGCTGACCTGCGCTCCGCCAAGGCCCACCCAGACTCAGGGAGGCGGTGGCTTCCTCAGCAGGACCCCGTGTCCCAGGCCTGGGCCGGCACCCTCACACGCACCCAGGCCAGAGCGGGCCCTTACTTGAGGGAGGGGGCCGTGTGGTTGGAGCTCTTGGGGGGTGAGGTGTCCGCAGGGGCATGGTGGTTGTGCACCATGGCGGCGACGCGGTTGCCCAGGGCTGCCTTGTTGCTCCTGCCGGAGAGACGGGGACGGCCTCAGGCCCTGGGAGGCTGGTGACAGGTTCCCAAGTCACGCTCGACGACCCCGAACCCAACAGAGGGACCCTCCTAGACCCGGGGCGGGGGACAGTCACAGGTCACCGATGGAGAATGGTAAAGGTGGGGCCAGGCAGCTGCAGGTGAGGCAGGACATGGGGACACCGGCTCTCCCAAAGGAGCCGCCAAACCCGACCCTTCCTCCCCGAGACCCTCCCCACCCGCAGCAGCAGGCGAGGGGCGGGCTGTGGGGGTGTGGGTACGGTTTCGGGGGGTGCATGGGACAGACTTTAGAGTCCTGCAGTCGGATCCAGGACCAGCGCCCGGCACCCAGGTGACGCAGCAGAGAGAGATCACTTTAAGTGCGGGAAGACCAAGGTTGTGTCCCAGGCGCCTGCAGTCTGCCCGACTCTTGAGCAACACCACCACTGTCCTCCGAGGATGAGGGTCCGGGCCCAGGAGGGGGAGTGCCCCACCCCCAGCCCCACAGCGAAGGAAACGCAGAATCAGAACTCAGACCAAGTGGACACACAGCCCCAGTGACGCTGACCCTGGCCGGCCCTGCCCCGCCTCTGCTAGGACGCGGGTGACCCACAGGATGGGGGTCACTCTCCAAGTGCCTGGCAGCCCTCACTCGGGCTCAGCCAAGTGCAGCTCCTTGTCCCTCCGCACCGTCCTCACTGAGGCCGACAGCCAGGAGGGTCAGCTCTCCTCGCAGCCCTGGGCGGCTGTTCCAAACCCGGCCTTTCCTGGGGCTTCTCCAGGCCCCCTGCCCATCCTGTCACCTCCCGGTCACGAGCCCTGTGGCTGAGGCCCAGCTGCCAACACTCTCCTGACCCCACTTGGCCGCACCCTGGACACGCTCTGTCCACGGTGGACGGCTGAGAAGTGGCTGACGCAGCCCGAGGGGACGCGTGCCCCCCCTAAGACATGCGGGCTCAGCCTTGACAGAGAGCCCCTGTGAACCTGACGAGGCCACCTGCACAGGCCCGTCCTGGCCTGACCCCCAAGGAGCGACCCCCAGTGGCGGGCCCGTTGGGCTCCCCCAGGCCAGTGTGGACCCCCGGGTGTGGGATGCCCCTGGGCAGCCCCTTCTCGGGGCCCTCAGGGCAGAGCCCGTCACTCACTCACTCATTCGACCCATGCACGCACTCGAGACACAGCGCCCGCCCCCGTGGGTGGGCCGCGCCCAGCACCTGTTGTTGGCGGCGAAGCAGGGCGAGAGGGGCGCGGCACGCTCTTTCCTCCGCGGGCCCGCCGGCGCGTCCAGGGCGCTGGGGCTCCGGGCCTCAGGCGGCGGGGTGAGGGCCCTGGGCTGCTCGTCCTGCCCGCGGACACAGACGCTGCCTGAGTCCGTGACCTGCCCCCACGGCCTCAGCCACATAGGGGCAACGGGATGGCTGGGGGGGGGGGTAGTTCCTGCTCCTCCCCAGCTGTGATGTTGTGGTCAAAGCTGGCACAACCCCCCGCCCCACCGGCCGGTCCTGCAGGGACAGCACAACAAAGAAAGCCAGGTGTCCCTCCCGAGGGACAGCTGGACCAGACTCAGCCCGCTCTCACCGGGACACTCCCCGCGGCCCCCTTCTCGCCGGGAGCTTTGCTCAGACTGTCCGGCCTCTTCTTCCCGTTGGGGCTGCCCTCTGTGAGCATCAGGGAGTTGGGGGGCTCTGCCGGCCTGTGAGAGGACAGCAGGCAGGGGCAGGTGGTCACCTGCCCGGGCTGAGGCAGGTTCCAGGAACGCAGATGGGGACAGCTTGTGACAGGGCGGCAGGGCCAGCGTCACCAGCCGGCATTCTGTTCCCAAGCCTGGGGCTCAAAATAGCATTTCCTGGTCCTGATCTACCAACCAACCGTCCCTGGAAGAGGGAGGCCCCACCCCGGGGCTACCCCGATGCCCCAGGAACAGCATGGCAAGGGCAGAGGGGGAGGAGGAGGTGGCGGATATAGGACCCCAGGTCCGCACTCCACGTGCGGACACAGCGGATCCAGACGGGCCCTGCCTGCCCCGCCCGGCCCTGGCCCCACTGAAGGCGACCGCAGGCCCCAATGTCCAGCCTGTGCCCGCACCAGTGGGGGCGGAAGAAGGGCTGGTGCAGGCAGGACAGGAGTCGGCGGGGTTACCTGAAGGGCTCAGCCCACGCCTGCCTGGCTTGCGGCTGGTGGACCTGCGTGGTGCTGTTAGACCGGCGAAGGTTGTTGATGGCCCTGGGGCCCCCAGGGCCTGCGGCCTCCTGCGGAAAGGAGGAGACTGCCAGTGCCCGGGACAGGTTCCGGACAGCCGCCCGCCCCTCAGCGCGGGGCCGAGCAGGACAGATCTGGAGAGAGGAGGTGGGTCTGGGGAGAAAGGGGGTGGCAGGCGTGCCTGGGGCCCTGGGCGAGGCCCCCACCAGCCTCCTTTCTTGGAGACAAGTGGGAGCCCCTTGTCCTGTGGCAGCAGGTCCCAGAGGGGATGCCCGACGCCAGGCCCGCAGCAAAGTCCGTGTATCTTCAGGGTCGTTCCCCGGCCCGTGGGCCCACCCCCTCCCCACAGGCCAACCCTGTTTCTGGGGAAATCAAACAGACCCAAGTGCTGGCGCAGCAGGAGGGAGCATGAGCTTGGCTGGCAGCATCTAGGTTCTGCCTCGGGCCAGTTGACTCTGGCCTTGACTTCTGGGAGTTCGCTCCCGGGTCCTCCCTGTCCCCTGGGTGGCCCCGGGACGGAGGTGAGGGGCCTGCAGCAGTGTGGGGCGTCCCCTGCAGTCACGGGCCACCCTAACGGCAACTCCCCAGGAGGTGGGAGACCCGGAGACCCCCGCACACCACCGGGCTGAGCACTCACCAGTGCCCTCCTCCTCGGCTCACTGCCCGCAGCCACAGAGACGGAGCGGACGATGGGCTTGGCCGCGGAGGCGCTGTTGGGGCGCCGGGACATGGGCGGGGGGAGCCCCGTCAGACTGAGATCCAAGCCTTCCGGGCTGCCCTCCTGGGGGCCGGGGGTGCCGCTGAGGGCCCGGGACCCTTTCATGGTGGACGCGTGGGCCCTGAGCAGGCAAGAGGCGGCACGGTGAATGAAGCCCTCCGCCGGCCCAGGTCCCTGGCCCACCACCCCCGCCAGGTCTCAGGGAGCCTGGCCCACCTGCCGCCAAGCGCCCCGAGAAGCCCGTGGTCTCCCCCCAAAACAAGGCTGCCGTCAGACCAGGAGTCCTGGCACTAGACGACCTCTCCCTGGAGGGGTCTCGCCTGCCAGGGGCCAGGCTGCGGGCCGACTCTCCCTTTACACCCAGACTCGCCACCCGTCCGAGCCTCCCTCCCCCGTTTGCAAAGTGGACACTGAGGAAGTGCCGCCTACCGGGGTGGTCACCACGGCCAGACGAGGTGGCGGGAGGCCGGCACGTGGCGTGACGGTCTAACCAGGATCCGCGCTAACGCTGCCCAACCCAGGTCCCCAAACTTGTCTGGCCACGGGACCCCCTGCACTTCCCCAGAACCCACCGCACACCACGAGCTTCTGGGACTGGCACCCC